>JAOWBB010006924.1:0-15546 GCA_028565995.1 Ricinus marginatus
TTTGCTGCTTCTTATGGGGTGCCCGCCCCCCCCCCCCCTGTTTTTTTCCTCTTATCCGGCGGTTGAAGGAGAGCGATCGGCAACGGGAGCGGCAAACGGAAGCGGAGGCCCCTTCCGGCGGAGGGACGAAGAATTTCGCCGGGTCCCGAGTAAACCTTTCAATTTTCGCGGAGAAGGAGGCGCTTGGCACGGAAGCGGACTGGAACCGGGGCCTTGTTGCGTCCCGGACGTGGATCCCGAGTCGAAATGAACGTGCGGAATGGAAAGAGTGTTTCCGAGTCATCGAAAATGAAATTTGGATCCGGCATCTTTGAAAAATGAAATGATTCCACTTCGCCGGAAGGGAAGGCATCTTCCCTCTCTCCGACAAGTTTTCCGAAGCGATCGGAACCTCTTTATTTTACATTTAACAATTCCCGCATCTCGCGGGAACGCATCAAATTTAATGTAACGAGCGAGATGATGGACCTTAAAAGTGCTCCTTTCCTTCTTTTACTGTCGAACCGTCCGGAGTGCCATAACATTAAGGAGCGAAAGGTTTTTGCGGGTGCCGCTGCCGGATTTCTTCTTCTTTAAATAGAAACGGCTCGGATTTTCGTGCGAAAAAGGCTTTGAAAAAAAAAAAACCTGAATTATTTTGGTATTAATTTTAATGGGATCTCGGAGTAATTCTGCCGGGAACCAGGCAATTTCTGCGTAACAAACCGAAATTACTTATTAATCGATATATTTAATTATCGAAAATATCGGTTGCCTAATAACTACGCGAAATGAAGATATAATAACATTTAATAATGTGGATTGTCATGCGATTCATATTAACGCTAAATCAAATTACATCGGATGAAATTGCTAATACTGATCCGATTAAAAAATAATTTTCCGATTTTATCTTTAAGAATAGCTGGCCGAATTTAAAAATATAAAAGTGTCGTTAATTCGCCACACAAATCACTGTGATGGGGTTTCATCGGAGCCAATTTTTTTAATATCGTACCACAGAGAGAAAAAATAAAAACCTGGTAGGAATTTTCGCGCAGAAAAAAAAAAAACCATTGGAAAATAATAAAGAGTTGTCAAATGCGACAAAAGAATACACTAAATGAGTATTTGTAAAATGCTGAAAACTCACTTTTCCGCAATTAATATATTCCACTGCCGTTTCCCTGAAGAAAAAATACACGTAGTCACCGAATGTCATGGAGCTGACGAAATTTGGTGCTGAAACAAGAACGATTATTATCTATTATAACGCAACGAATTCATTATCATTTTAAAAATAAGTCTGAGTATTCAACAAAGCGTTTACGGCTAGTAGATTCAGGGGATAATATTTACTTTTCAAAATGTGAAAATATACACTTCCTCCGATTGTTCATCTTGAGGGTATTTCAGTTATCGATTACGCGTTTGGTGATATAAAAAAAAAAAAAAAGAAAAAAAAAGGGATGATAACTTGAACGTTTTCACACATACAAGCCATAAAAGTTTTCGAGAGCGAAGCTGTTAAATTTAACAGCATGAGAAACGCGGTTAAGAAATTTTACATAAAATCAAACAAATGCGCACAACGGCGACGGTCCTTTGGCCCGTAATGGACGAACTAATATTGTTACTGCTGGCTTTCGGGCCCCAAGCAAATGCCGCGGGGAATAGCGTGATCGCTTATTGCCACCGCCGGTAGGATTTGTTAACTGGTCAAAGGCGAAATGTTCGACTAATCCTGCGCCCGTTTTTCCTGACGCGGTATCACTCGCATCCCGGAATTACAGGTCGGAAGAACCTTGGGTATTTAAGGCACGTTTCAATTTTCAATTATTTTCGTAACCGGCTAAATAATTATAATAAATCACGATCCTGAGCTTGTGCGAGTTGCATGTAAAGCATTTGCAGCTTAGCGCTACGCACAATTCAAACTGCAATTTCCCCTTCTTCAACCGTTATGTCGTCCACGGAAGGAAACGCGGTTTTCGGTGGAAAATATCTACTTCAAAATTCAGTCCAAATGTTTGCTTAAAAATAGATTCCCCCTTTTTCGAGATGCCATTTCAAGATCTAATTTCATACTTATTTCCACTATTCCTTTTCCCAGTTTAAATCCGCCCTGCGACTATCCAAAAATCTTTCATACGTTTAATTCAACTCTCGCCGACAGCGCATTCCTACCTTTTCTAAACCGCATGTCGTATAATTCTTTTGACGGCAGAATTCCAATAGCGTGGTACTTTCATCTGGCATAAAACTAAAGCTAAATTACAACATTGTAAATCAACTGCCACATACATTTTATTTAAATTAATGCGGTTTTATAGACAAAATAAGTTGGTAATTGTGTTTTTAAACTGAAAATTCGCATGAGAGATCGGTTTCTTCATTTTGTCCAGTTCGTTTAATACAGCAAGCATGTGATCGACAAAAAATAGACGTCAGCACTGAATACATTAGGGCGCAGCTTCACTTCTTTATTTTATGTGTTAAAAAAAAAAATCCTAAAATATATCATTCATTATCATTTTGATTTGCTTTAAATCAAATAACCTCGATGATCATGCAGCGTTTTCACAACATGCTTTATAACATTCACTCGAATTTTCTCGCCGGTGTGTTTTATGACTCTAACAGGACTTTTGCAATAAATCTGGGAAAATTTCCAGCGGAAAAACTCTAAATCAGGATCCAAATTTATGGACAAGAATGAGTTCAAATTTCACGAAAGCAAAGATGTAAATTCTTAATTTATGTTTTCAAGAGCATTAATTATATTTTATTTCGGGACTTTCCATTCCCGGGCAAGTTTTTGACCATAACGAAGGGAAAATCCTCGCCAGAACGTTAATAATTATGGAAATTTACTGCAAAGCGTATTAAGGGAACCAGTCACAAGTTTCAAAATTCCCCAAGTCCAAGGAATGGAAATTAACATGAAAAAGGAAAGGTATTAAACCTCTTGGAGAAATTGTCTCCTCCTTAAACGGTCTTGGCTCCGAGCTTCACAAAACTTTTCCCATTTCCTCCCCAAAAACTACCCCATTCACTTCCACTTTTTTCACCTCCATTACGGTGGTATAAAAAAAAAAATAACCATTTCTGACTGACTAAATAAGATACTTTAAATGCGAAACCATACGACAACATTCGCGATCAGCGAAAATCTTATTACCCGAGAAACAAATTCATGTATTTGATATTCATAGGATCATTAAATTTATTAATTAACATTTTCATGTTGCTTCGAATGCCTCTTAAATGAAACAAGTAACAGTTGCGAAAGGCATTTTTATAATAAAAAAGCGTCAACGCGATTATTTAAAATAAAAAAAAAAGCTCTAATCCCTCTAGCAGACTAATCCAATAGGACGTCTTAATACGCAGGTACATCATCAAACGTCAAAAAGTAACATCTAGCAAGTACTTTTGGCGGAAATTCTCTCATATAAAATAATCAGTCGTAATTTTCTCAGTAAAATATTACTGGATTATCAAAACTGACTTTTCACACAATCAATTATTGATGATATTTCGAAATTGGGACAGAAACAGTGAAATAAGTGACAACGAAAGCTTATCCATTATAAATGAAAGGCTCCTCAATTTTATAATCCCTCTTGCCTGCTAAAATAAAGGGATAAGGAAGAAAGAAAAAAAAAAGTAAGCATTCAGGCAAAAAATTTGGCTTTTTTTCACTGAATATATATATGGTCACTGCACGGCTACGTGCAAATCAAGCTCCGTAAACCGAAATTTAAAGTTAAATGTAACGTGCACATTAATGAACTGGCATTAAAAAATTTTTAAGCACATATTTCTTACCATTGAGACTCATCGACACGTACTGCTCCGTTTGTAAGGGTTCCCTGTATATGATGGGATCAACACCAGAAAAATCCGCTACTGTCCCCGTGTATAATTCACCGTCTGAAAACAGAAAAAATAAATAAATAAATAAAATTTGAATAAATGAATGTAGCAATAAACGCATCGCTTACAATAACCGCAATTCATCCAATAAAGAAAAATTTTTCGCGACGTTTCCCTTTTGAGAAAAAAAATTTTTAAATCTTAATTCTCTGCAAACTACAAACGCAAGTCAAGTTTCATTTAAAAGAAAAAAAAAATCGCACCTTATCTGGAAATTTTTAATAAATATATATATAAAAACGCGCTGTTGAAGGGGATTAGTGCTGAAAGTTCGTGACAATAATTTTTAACATTTAACCAGTGCCCGAATAACTTCGGCTTTAAAGACTGATTTGTTCATTTCGTAAGGGATTGTTGTATGCGGGACGCAAACGGATGTAAAACAGGGACATTATGAAGTGGCATCCGTCTTTAAAAAACGCGATTTTCTCTAATGGAAAAGAAAACTGAATCAATTGTGGCCTGCCTCCAGCATCAACTTCGTGCTGGAAGATATGCCGATATCCTGTTCCAGTTGCCTCGAAAAAGAACGTGAGACGGTGACTCCATTAGCAATGTTTCTGCGATGAGATAAAAAGAGCATTTGGTTGGACAGGTTTTCCTTTCTGGAAAAGACAAAAAACAAGGCAGCTCCATGGAAGCACAAGATTTCTTCTTTTGCAAAACGACGAAATTGCGACTCAGAAAATGTGATTAATTAATTTTCATTTTTCTTATTTATTCTCCATAACGGAACCACTTCGAATCGGGACACAGTTGGAATTTGAAACAATTCTTTCCCTTTTGCCGACTATTTTCATCGGGAAAAAAGAAAGAAAAAGGCAAATGGAAAAGAAATAAACCAAAATGGGTGCTCGCAAGAAGAAATTAAGGAGGAAATTAAAAAACTGGGCGAAAAAAAGAATTGGAAAATTTTCCTTTTGCATTCGGAAAACATTTTACCTAAACGAGTTTATGCTCCGTTAAGAAAGGGCGAAATTTTTTGAAGGGATTTTCACGGATACCGATGAAGGAAAACGCCGCCGCATCTGGGCGTGACTCAAAGGGCATTGCTCGATGCATCGGGTTGCGAGGAGGAAGAGGAAAATTTTGTGTGGCAATGCGCAATGCGACCGGCGTGCACAAAAGGGTGAAGGCAGATGAAAAGAAAAGGAAAAATAATTTTTACCTAAGGTCTCTGCGTAAAGCCTCAAAAAGAACCCTAAAACCGCATTTTATGTGTCCCGTGGGAAAAAAACCTCGTTAAAGAAACTGGTCTTATGCAGGGAAAAGCCTTTGCCACGGCCTTCCAAAAACCGAAAGTTCCGGGGCCTTAAACGGAAACGAGCCTCTGACCTGAGACTTCCGGTTCCTTTTCATTCCGGAAAAGTTCGGTTCGTCTGCTTATAAAACTGACGGTTCACTTCCATGGCGCAACTGAACCTTGATCCAACCTCAAAACCTTTCGAGGATTTAAATATTCTTTCATTTGTCACATTGCTGACGTCTGGCACGGTTTTCTTTAATCTCCATTAATTTTTTTTTTCTTTTATATATATATATATATATATATATAAAATGAAGAAAGTATTTTGAGGCGACTTTGCGATGATAACACTCAACATATTTGAATATCACAAACTCCCTGGTATTTCAGCTGCAACTTATAATCCGTAAATAAATTTGGATTATGGAAATATGGGAAAATGATTCGGAAGCTTCTCCAACAGAAGGGGAAGAGATTAAATAACTCCTGCAGGAGAGCTTCTCATACCGAATCTGTGGTTTTTCTCCTTTTAATGCAAATAAAAGAGTGATCAAGAAGGTGGGCTCAATCCGGGGTTGCAGCAAAAATTTCTTCATTTCCTTTTTTCCCTCTCCACGTAGAAAGCAGTCAATATTTCTGATTCCTTTGCTCTTTTTCAGTTTCCCCGAGTAAATCCAGCAACGTCAAAAACAAGATCCCTTTCGTCACGTCATCATCTTCAACAGCACGTTTCACATCACTTAAAGTCCTTTTTTTCATAATTCGTGGTGCTTTTCTATCCGTCGATTCCGCCTTCGTTTTTCCTTCTAAAATTCAATTTCTTCCCCGCATTTTCTTTTTCTTTTTTCTTTAAATGCGAGACGGGTATTTCGAGGCAGGTTTTTCTGCAAAAATAAACCATCAAATTAGAGAGAGAGAGAGAGAGCGAGAGAGGAAAAAAAAAATGCCCAGACGTTTCGCTTTTAAATCCTATCGTCTGCTGCGGTGGCCAACGTGAATTTTTCTTCTACGCAAACCCGCATCTTTCACTCAAACAGATCTTCGTGCGCGAGGCTCCGAACGCAGCAGAGCAATCGAAAGATTTACAAATCGATACCGTACTGCGAAGCAAAAATATAATATCCGATGATATCATGTGAATAATATATAAATGGAAAGCCAACAATGCAGTATTCTCTAAGCGGAAAGTTAAATAAAAATAAATAAATTAAATAGTTTTTTCCTTTTTCCAGCTAGTTTTTACGGGAAGCAGATACGATGATAATAACAGTGAAACTCGCGGAGGAAGGGTGCAATGCAGGCGTGATGTATATTCATTTACTGATGGATAACAGTGAATAAAGGATTCGTTAATAAATTATTTCCCTGTTTACAATGCTTAAGGGTCGGTTCACGGCCACCAGAAGCCAAAAATTACATTAAAGCGCGGATGGGGGAAAAAAGTTGAGTCAGCTTAAATTTTCATACCATCAAGGGAAATTTGGTTTTCCATCAAGGAAATGGAAAAATGGTAAAAATTCAACCTTTATCAAGGGGGCAAAGAGCAAAAAGAATCTGATGTTTTCACGAATAAGGAATCTCCGAGTAAAATCCAACTCTCTTCCTATCTCAGACGTCGCAGCCGCCAATTTTCAACTTGGAATGGAAGTTTTAGTCCCTCCCTGGAAATGTCATTACGGTGTAAGTTACGGTGATTTCACAGCATTTCCTCTGGAGCCGAATCAAGGGGATCGTCGAGTTAAAGCCCGACGAATATACTTTGCAAAGGTGAGAATGATCGGGATAAAGTGGCCGAAAAAAACAAGTGGGAATTGGGTTTGTGGTTTATTTGATTTCTCCCACGGAAAAGAGGAAATTTATTTTTTTAAAAAGAACATCACAAATTTTTTCAAAAACAATCCGACAATTCAAAATCCGTTCCCCCGATGGCTTAAAACACGATGCCGCATCCAAACTCTCTTCGTGTATTAAAAGGCAAAGGCGCATTAGCTCGAAGCATAAATATGGATTCGCCTAATTCCGTAAAATAAAACCAAGTTCCATAACGCCGAACGGCAGAAAGAGAAATTGCCGCGCTTTCAATGCGCGAACGCCAATTTCCTCCTCCTTCCTTTAGATGTTGCTGACTTTTTCCCACCGTCACCCGGGGAAAATGAAACTTGAAATTCTTCCGTCGATTCCGTGTGGCAATAAATAAAGAAAAAAAAAAAAAAATTCGACACGCCTTGACCGGCCGCGTTTTAACGGCAAAATTATATGAAGCACATCAAAAGCTTCCATTCTGGAGACGACCTGAATCGCGACCGGAATGATCTCCGCGAGCTTCGCAACCGTGTGCTGGAAAAATCCAAAAATGCGAAGTTATTAGTCGAAATTCGGCAAGGCACTGAAAAAAAAAAATTATACACCTCATGCAAATGATGCACTTATCACGGACGGAGCTTGGATTTTGGCAGAGAAAATTAAAAATTAAAATTAAAGCGAATTAAAAAATAAAAATTAAAGACGAACGAACCAAGGGGCTTGTTTACGGATAAAGAAAATCGCAGTTTTAATCTGAAAATCATTAAACTCCGCAGCGGGAATCGATCGCGAGGAATCTAAAACTTTATAACTTTTGATATAAAACGGCAAGGTACGTAAAAGTAAAAGTTCTGAAGGGAGTCAAAATCGTACAATTCATTTGTAGTTGAAGGCAAGTCCCGCGGAAAAAGATCAATTCGAAAATCCGATAGGAAACGTCGGACATTAAACGATCGCGACAGAAATCGTCAAGTAAGATATCTTTAATTGCCTTCATTTGTAAGTGCTGCGGTTTTCAAAGTGAGGCAATGAAAAAATGAAATAAAAATCGGGAACCTGAACGCTGCGCCGAAAAAAGAAAAGAAGAATTATACGGTATGGACGGGAGACGAAACGGAAACCGAATCCAAAGCATTCACATTCAAAATCGGTTGCGGAATCATTAATATCGGGGCATTCTAAACACATAAACAGTAACAACCTTTACTCCCTTGTTAAACCATGCGCAGGTAAGAATGACTCGCGTAATTGCCTCTGCAGGAGGAAGATGGGTTAGAAGAAAGTTTTTCGATATCGTCAGCACCGCGCTGCAGGGATAAAAATAAAATCGCGAAAAGCCGGCGATACCTGAATAAAGCGAGACCGGGAAAGAGATTGATGTAAAACGAAAACCGATACCAAACGGCAAAAAGTGCGAAGATATCGGCGGCAAAAGTTTCATCTTAGATATCGAGAGTTACCGGTACATTTGACACGTATCTCGCATCGCGCAACCATCCCTAGCCACATACATTTTCCCGCTTTTCACAGCGCGCTGTCCTCTCATCCGGAACTGTCACATTTCTTGCGATTACGGTCAAAAATTCACAGTTTTCGCCAATGAGCATTATTTTTTCTTTTTCTTTCATCCCCCGAAGTCCCGATCCTTAAAACGCCCCGCGTTGAACTCAAAACTGCCTCCCTTTTAGAATTTCGCCCCGCTCGTTATTTCACGTTGAAAGTCCCACAGAATCACGCCGCCGAGAATGGCGCGGAAAATTCTTTTTTTTTTTTTTTTTTTTTAAAATATCGGTTATTTCGTGCTTTTTCCACCACCATCCCCAATCCGGTCCATCCCCCACAACTTCCGAACTTGAAAAAGGATTATGAATCAGCATTTTACGATGGGACAAAGGGAGGAGACGTCGGTGCATTATCAATTAATGGATGTTCGCCGAAGAGTAGACCCACTTTCAAAACTACTGAAAACGGGACTGTTCTTCGGTGAATTACTTTAGGAAGATTGTATCGGCGAAAATCAAATACTTGTCTCGAGATTTCCGCTTTCTCATCCTCCATTGTTCAAAAAATATCCTATTTGTAAGCTTGCCGTTTAGTCAAACAAAGAAAAAAAAAAAAAAAAAGCTGGAACATTTTCTCTTTGAAATTTGGATAATGATTTTTTTTTTTTTTATTTATTTTTATTTTTCTTTTTAAGAATGGTGCTGCTACACTTGCAATCATTACCAAGCACAAATGACAATTTCATAACGCCCGAGAGAGAAATAGTTATTTTTCAAAACATTCGAGCAATCGACGTGTGAACAAAAAGGAAAGGAATAACGTCTTTTTTTTTTCCTTTTTAGCGTCGGCTGCATGATAAAGGATTCGCTGCAGCAATTCCGTATTTTTCAAAAAGCGCGGACCGTATCTCAAACAGCGTAATTCATCTTGGCGTAAAATCAAAGGCAAAACATCCGTGAATCGGTCACATTCATTGCAGGGATCCAATCCAAGAGAAGGAATCTAATTATTCTTTTCCTTTGAGCTTAAGCAAAAGCGAAATTATCTAGATTTCCCCGCAGCGAGTTCTTACACCGGGTACAGCCTATAAATATTATTTTTGCAAAATAAAAAACCTCGAAAAACCATCAAACAAGATTTTTAATAGATGAGAAAAGCGAGTGAGAGCGATGCCCAAATGAGATTCACAAAGAACTCGTTTTTGGGTTTAAAAAATAGAAAAAGGATTTCCATAGATCCTTTTCTTTTTCCCTTTTGCAAGCGCAGGCGCTTTTTAACTCCGGCATCGTTCTTGTTTTCATTCCGTTTTTCAAAGTCTGCTGCTGCGGAGAGATCCGAGACCGCAAAAAAAAAAAAGGAAAATAACCAAAGGAGGATTTTCCTTTTTTTTTCTTTTTAAAGAATAATTTGATTTTACGAATACTTACCGACGTAAACCGCCGTGCTGTTATGCTGCGGATCATAGGGACACATTGCTTTGCCAGGATGCTCCTTCTCCACCTTGTACCCTCCATTCTGGAATGGAGAAAGAAAAAAAAAAAAAAAAAAAAAAGGTTATTATTTTCACATCAAAGAAGTGAAATCTGCCCGTTTTCAAAGCTTCTACTGATCCTTTTAGTGCACCTACACCGTAATAAAACATTATTCAGATACTTATGAGATAGGAGAAAGTGTAGAAGTAATATAGACCGGATCGTACCTTGCTTTGAACCTGAAACGCTACTTGAACCCGAATAAAAGTTTTAATATAATTTTATTAAGCTTTAAGAGTTTCTTCGCAAAATTTTTTTCTTTATCTGAAAAACGGTAAAAAAAAAAAAAAAAAAGTGATGATAATAATGATTATGTACAATCCGTAATTTTCTGGCACTTCTTGGCATAATAAACGGTGATATACAAGCATATTTAACGTTTATTTCACCGAAAATATCACATTTTACAAATCCCTCTGCCTTTTATACAAGATAGTGGTAAACCCGTCACGTATGACCAAAATAATGATGAATATAATGGCAATCGCCTTTGTAAAGATATGCCATCACTATTTTAATAAAAAAAATAATAATAAAACACTATAGAACAACCGATTATCTAAACAGCATTAATCAATACAATATTATAACATTTAAAAGCTGAAAGAATCGAGATTACAGAACACTTTTATAACTGTCGCAAAAGATCTTAAAAATACTGTTTTACATAGACACCTAAAAAAATTTTAAATTTTATTCCATTATTATTGATGGAGTAAACGGATTTATACAAAAATATAGATAGATTTAAATCTCCGTTTACACTCATTTACCATGGAGGCAACAATAACTGCGGAAGGCTAAAAAATATGAATAATTAACAACGTTCTTAATTGCTTCAATGGCCAAATATGAAAATTCAGTTCCACACTAATTGATTATTAAAACAAAAAACTGAACTTTCAACAATTCGATAATGTTCATAATTAATAAATGATAAGTGTTTGCTAAGGTATAAAATCATTTAATTTATTTAAAGTCGCGTTTAAACCACATATCGAATTCGTCGTGACGTGCAAAAACATGGACCAGCGCTTAAAATGTCACAGGTTTAGCAGTTGTTAAAACCGTTAGTTTGGATTTAGTTCGAACAAATTAAACGTTAAAACCGTGAGGAAAGGAATCGAAACCGCTTCCACTTGCAACAACATCTTCCTCTTAAGCTGGAGATGATTGCGGAATTCCACGCTGCAGGGAACGCAAAATTCGGAAAATTTCATTATTGATCTGAGGCGAAAATGTCAACCTAACAGGGACCGCTGCGACTCCCATTAACCTTTCGTCCGGAATCGAGAACCGTGGACCGCGGCCCGATCCACATTCGCATCGCGAACTGCGCCTCTGGCCGAGTGCACCATGAAACTGTGCTGCGGGCTTCACAACGCGGCGCATTATCCTTTTTCCCTTGGCGCGATCTTCGATATATCGCGAAGCTGTAAAAGTGGGGAATTTGTCGAAGCCGCAAGGCGGGGGTTTTCGCGGCTGAACAGTGAGGAAGAAGACCGGGAAATGGAAATGGGAAAAATTAACGATCCGAATTTGCCCCCGGACCGAAAAACCTGAACGATTCGCGATTAACTTCGTTTGCGAATCTTTATTTATGGGCAAACGAAAAGGTTCCGCATTTCGAGCATTCTAACTTCGATTCCTCTCCTTTGTGTCCATTTCTTGGTTTATAATATCGAAATTGTTTGGTTAAACCCTAAAATGCGGATATTTATTAAATGGCGACCCCCGGTGCTTTATTTCTATTAATGAAAACAGATTATAGACTATTAGAGGTAATATACCGCTAATAAATGCTGATTATCGTATTTGCAGTCCGAAAAGTTGCTTTGCAGCCAAAATTTCATACTGTGTACTTTACTAATCGACTCGAATCGATTAATAATTAACTCCGGGTAAGTAAAATTCGTTAATTTATAACTGCAACCGCATGGATGATCGATATTTTGACCGAAAATTATTTAAAAAGTTTTCGGGCAACTCTTGTAATTTTAGTCTCAACCGGCACAAAGTGTTAAAAATATAAGTATATTTTCTAAACAATTAATGAAAAAAATTAAATCCTATACATAATATCTATCGGATGTTAATTTTTTATTACACGTGGAACTTCACGTACTGATAATACTGTATTTTCGAGCAGAAAATTGCCTTAATTTATTTTAAGATCTCATGAATATCGTAATTTTTATTTAAAAAAAAAAAAATTAAAAACTCCAACTTTTTTGGATGTAAAAATCCATGATCTTATATTCATTATTTTAAAGCGCATTCCAAAACCATTTTAGAAAAGATTTTTTTTTTTTTTTTTTTTTTTTAATATCGAGTGAATTAGAGCATCTTCCATAAAATGAATTTACGCACAAAAACCGCATTATAGGATGCGGGCGTTTGAAATTTCGATATCTGAACATTTAGATTCGAATCTCACGATATTCTCTGGCAGTTTACCTGGAAGGACAGAAAAAAAAATGTTTGCTTTTAAGAAATGACAAATATCTGTTATTAGAAAAATTTTTATCAGATCTCTTAAAAAGTTTCCACTTCCTCTCTCTGGTATTAAGCTTTAAGATTTTCCTTTTCGAACGGGGGAAAAAAAAAAAAAATTCATCCGAAGACTCAAACATTTAGCCCGCGGAATGGGACATGAGTCAAAAAGTTACCCAAATGATGCGAATAGCCACTCCTAGTGCAGACATTGGCAAAAATTAAAGGCTAATTTGCCAAGTCACGAAGCCATGCAAAGATATGCTGTCTCGACAGAGCAACGGAAGCATAAAAATGTACAAGACCTTAAATCTCGCATCAAAATCCAGCATTATAACATCTGTTTGCTTTTACTGCTTGCTATTCTTTATGAGAAATAACGCATGGGCCCCCCGATTTCCTTTGGGAAAAATACAAAACTGAGGCAAAAATTCTTCCGACGAAAAAAAAAAGAAACAATAGTGGTTCATCAATCAAAGAATCTCATAAACATGACACGTGTAGTGGTTTACATTATGTCAATGGTCCGTGTCTCTGACATGCATATATCTTTAGAAAATAAATTCTTTTCCTTTTTCCCGAGCATATTCCTTCTTTTAACATTACCGTTAACCTCAAAACCTTTCTCCAAGTTGGGTAATCTGCAATGGAAATTTGGAACCCGAGTCAAGGAAGTTTGTCCAAATTTCCTTTTTCTTTTAGTAAAAATAATTTTGGTTCCTGAATGTTATTTTTCGTCGATTCTGTTCTTCTGTATTTTTTCCGCCGCAAAATCTAACTCCAACTAAACGCATTTTATTGACGTTCGTGACATCTCTTAAATGGTTTCGCAGCTTGGGTTTTTTACAAATGCAAATTAGGCAGCGAAAACCAGAAACTATCTTTCCCTTACACTGACAAGACTGAAAAACTTCCAGTTAAAATGGCAACAGGAAAAACTGGTTAATCGTGAATTATGCTACCATCTTTGCTGATCTCTCTGATTTCCATATCGTAAATAAAATAATCATTACATAAAATGTGCATTATTTTTTTTTTCATATACAAGTACATATTAATGCAATTTTTTTAAGTCAGCTTCTTCGGCTGGAACAGAACAGAGGTGTTATTATAACATAAAATTCTTTTCTCTTTTAAAAAAATCCAAAATCTCTTCGTTCAAAAGAACTCCTAAAATTCAAACAACACTTATTTAAAAAAAACTATGCCTTCGGTTCAAAAAGTGAATGCTGAAAATGACAAACATGAATCAGCTTTATTTTGAAACGATAATACACTAAAATAAAAAATTAAATTACAAAGTGACCGAAAGCCCCAAAACCACAAAAGCTTCAGACCAATTTAGCTTTCCAATATAATTTAAATACATGTGCATTGTGTGGATTTTGAGTCGATTAATAACAACACCATTGACTATTTTCCAAATAAATCCTTTCATATCGATGAACGAGAAAAAGAAGTGATTTAAGTTCAAAAAATGAATCCGATGAAAAAAAAAGCGTTGAAATTGAAATGTAATTTTGTGTCAATTTTTCTTGTGTAATTTGGGATTACATTCCAACCAAATGAAACAGCAACTGAATAAAGAATTTTTTTTCGCATTTTTCTACTTTTTCTTAACAAATATTAAAGTTTACTTTCCCACTTTTTTGTTTATTATTTGATCAAAATTCAATGTCCTCTGATCATTTTTAATAAATATGATTTATGAGGGTACGCTCAAAAAAAACGCCTTTTGCCAACAACCTAAACAATAATTATTATTGCAAGTTCGAATCGATTTATGATTCAAATTTTTCTATCAATATTCCGATTTCATCAGCACCTATTACATCAATTTCCGGAAGTGTTTTACTCCTGGGAATACTTCTCTATTAATGCAGGTATAAAACACAAAATCACTAAAACACTTCGTTTATACCCAAAATATTTCCGCAAACTTTGCAAAAGGGGACAGCGTTAATACTTCTTTACATTACGATTTTACAACATTACTGGCAATTTGAAATATCAACATTAAAAAAAAAATCGCCATATACATATACATATATGATGATAAATATATATATATGGTAATGTAATCATATGTGAATTAATTTTCCCTAAGTAACATTATTTTTTAAATATTCACAATCATGATTAAAATTTTAATATTTCCTTCATTTTTAAAGTTGAAAGAAAAAATGACAATTTACAAACGCTGATTATTTTTATTTAAATGTTTAATGTGCGACATTTCCCTAAGTTCACGAATGCGATTATCAGATAAGCCAGTTTTATTTTATGTTCCAAATTATTTTTTTTCTTTCTGCACACTACATTTCTACAAATCGCCAACCTCTGTGACAATTTTAAATCCCATAAAAACAAACTGCGATTCTTATACTGCCTAAAATTTTAGTTCCTGCTTCCGTGCCTTAGACTAGCTTGAAAGTAATAATGAAAAATCCTTCTGGCCAAGGACCTCTTTCTCACAGTTTTCCTTACTGGGAAGGTTTTCAAAAAATCAAAATATAACCTTAGCATCAGAGATGAGAGATGAAATCACATTTTCTCCATTTATAAGGTATAAAAATATGAATTTCTTAATTTACATAATTTATCCAGGAAGCGGATTACATTCTTTGGCTGAGCTTCAATTTCTGCTGAATATGTTATTGAACACACAATCCTCTTTTAGGGTTTTTCATGCTTTTTATTCTCCACTATGTTTTTTCCTAACTCCGCACCACTCATGTCCCACCGGAGGAAAAAAAAAATTAAGTCCGCCCAGGAAAGATCAATTTTGACGCTGGAAATGCGAAAGATGAAGTAAAAAATTTTTTTTGCCAATTCTGGAGAATGAATGTCTGAAACGGTTCTTTGGCTTGTAACCGATCTTGTTTTAAAAGAAATATTATACAATCGAGGTGCAATGTTTAAAAAGCCTTAAAAGCTTCCGTCACAACGGAGTCAATTCTTTGTGTCTCAGTTTTCAAAATTTATATATCAGTTGCTTTTTTTTTTTTTTTTTTTTTTTAAAATTAAAAACAATTTTACAAAAAAATTTTA
>JAOWBB010006925.1:0-15527 GCA_028565995.1 Ricinus marginatus
AAATGGAAATCGGAAAACGAGCCGATGCGAAAAAGGAGAAAATTTCGCTAATAGAAAAATTGCTGCACCGAGGGTTTGCCGTCAGATATTGAACGTTTCCGTTTTTGTTTTAATTTTCCAGTTTCCCGGTCGAAATTTTTCCCATTCGCACCTCTCCGGCGGAAGCGGAAAAATTCCGCGCGATTCATATCCCCCGAGCAAAAGATGAAAAGTCGCCGGTTTGCGCGAGTTTTCGCTGCGGCAAACGAGCGCAAAGCATTTCGCGTGTTGTCGACCGTGTGCGACGCGCACTCCGCATTCATGTCGCGGTCCCGGTTTCCCGAAGAGGAAATTTGCGCTGCATTCAAACGGCTGTCGGATCCGGTTTATGGAGCTCGGGGCTTCGGGATTTTGCCGCGGCCGAGCCTAATTTTTGAAGTTCCTTCACAATTTCCGGTAAAAAGGGAATAAAATAAAGCTCCGCCCGCGACGAACAGGTTTTGGGCTCCCTTGAATAACGCATAACTAGCCTTCGGAACGTTTCGCTTTGAACTAAATCAGTTGTGTAACAGGATTTTGAAAATTGAAAGCTTTCGGTTTATATCACTTTGATTCGCTTGATATTCACGATATCCTTTATGGATAACGATATGGCTGACGTCTCCACACCCAACGATCTGGAACATCAAATAATATCTATGAATACATTTCGGTTTTGTTCGACGGTTTTGCATGTTATTAACTCTTTCACTGAACTCCTCCGGTCGAATGCTCCTCCGGTACCGCGATTCTGGCATCGTCAAAGAAATGCTTTTCAACCCTCATCCCGGAAAACGCAATCGAAATCCCCGGTTTTCGGTTTTGAATCGATGTCCCGGAGAGATCCTGCGCCGAAAGATCCGAGGCGGCTCTCCGCCAGCTTTTTCTCTTTGTTTCCGAATGAGAAACGGACCGATCGGCGACGGATTTCCACGCGCCCGGGACAATTTTCACGTCGCTTTGTGCATCACGGCGAACATAAAAAGCCCATTTAACGTATTGAAAATGAAATTGACATTAATTTGGGAGCACGAAGGGATGAAAAATAAAAAAAAAAATTCAAATCGCACACTCCGCATCCAATCCGGGGGCAATTAAGGCAGAATTCATATTGTCGGAGATCCGTATGTGACATCAATTGAGCTCGTTTTATTTTAACCCTTTCGAAAACCCTCCCCCAACCCCCACTTCCAAACCTTCACGCATTTACGGCCTCGTCGGGAGCTCTTGCTGCCGCACGGAATCGAGAGGGTCACCCATATACTGCAGCACTTTCATTATTTCTTCAATGATACAAGCATCGATTCGACTTCCTCCCATCTGTTACGTTTTTTTTCCCGCTACGGTTTTTGATCGGGATCTGTCCCAGTGCGCGACAAATGCGCATCCTCGGCGCCGGTAATGTTTCATTTGCGACAAATTTCCCGTGCGGTGAGACGCTGACGGCCGGTAGATTTTCATCGATTCTTTCTGGCGTCGACGGCATCGACGCCAGAAAGAATCGATACCTGAAACAATGCGAGCGGGTCGATTGTCGAGCTCCGGCGCTCCGCATAATTTTCGGGAAGTCGGAAGAGGGAAAATTGTTCAGCTTAAATTTTGAGTGTCGCTCTCCCTCAAAGAGGTTTATGTATTCCGTGCTTGATTCCCGTTTTCCCCGTTCGCCTTTATTTACTCTCCCGAGTGCATATAATGTATTCCCTTGGTTTCTTCCTTAATAAACGATGCGGATTTCTTTTCGGGTTGCACGCGAAAATTTGCGCGGTGCAGTCACTTTAGGTGAACCCACATTCAACCCCTCCGAGATTTGGGCTGTAAGTTACTCGGGCCCCCTGCTTTTCCGGATGCATTTTGACAGCGGAGCAAAGGGAGAACAGGCAGGAAAGCATGTTTTCACATCGCTGCAGGAATTTTTTTTTTTTTTTTTCCTTTTCTCTTTCGTCGCGGATGCGCGTCCTTACGCGAAGTCACTTTCGGTGTAAGAAATTTTCCAAAATCAAATTTCGCTTTCCAGAATTTTTCCGACTCGTTATATGAGGAGATGCTTATAAGAAATCACTTCCCCCGCCCCGTCATGCTCCAGTACACCCCGAATCTTTGATAAATATTCAATCGTATGTCAATTCTAATATTAAACATCGAAATGATTTTTTTTTTTTTCTTTCTTTCTTTTCAGGTTAAATTGTTCGTAAATTTACGGACCCTTTTATATTTTTTACTTTTAAATATGGCACGTTATTGTTTTCACCGGATTGATTTTGATTATTCGTATGAATGTATCGTAAAATTATTTTCCCGGCGAGGGAATGCAAATCGCGTACGCTTTCCCCGTGTGAATCGACGAGTGATTGCACACGTACGCACGTAAAACCGGGTCCGATCGTTATATCCGCGTCATTGTTCCCCGGCGTCGTATCCGATTTCCCGTTCGAGCTCCTTTTTTTTTTTTTTTTATTTTCCCCGTTCGAGGAACGTGAACGCGAAACGGAAGTCGTTTACAGGGTGGAAATGATTCTCCGAGAGCGCTGCAAAGGAGGCGAGGGAAGAAAAAAAAAAGCGTTTAAAAAGCGATTGCGAGAACCGAGAAACGAGCCTCCTTAAGCGAAAGCCAACCCATTTTACGCCTTGATTTATTTTATTGAGTTAATCAAAAGGCCGGGATGACAATCTCTGTGAGTCACGGGGGTGGATGGGAACTCCGCGGGGGTGGGAGGCCGCTGGATGGAACACGGGGAAGGGAGGAAAATAAAAGGAGGAAGGAGCGGAGAAAAGTGGGAAAGAAAAAGTTGGGAGATAAACAAATCGTTAAATTTGCTTTAGCGCACATTTGAGTTGAAGTTAAAGAATCGCGATGACACCCTCGGGGTCGTTCTTTTTCTCCTTTCATTTAATATTAAAACACTTTCAAGCTGAATATTATAATTCCGCTGACGGGGGTGGGGGAGGGGGATGAAGAGAAAGACGACTGGAAATAATGAGGCCGGGGCTGAGGAAAGGTTCGGGGGGTTGAAGGGAGGTTGGCCGGGGGAAATCGTCGAGATTCCCCGTTTCGGATGAGGGATGATGGCGATGATGAGGACTGGGGAATGGAATGAGGGAGGCTTTTATGCTGAACGTTTATTAATTGACTAATGCCCTTGTATATTCATTTCTTAATTTATTATCATTATCATCGCAGCCATTTACCTTATTATTCTGCGAGCGAAATTTCCGCGCTCGGTGCCGTTCGAAAAAACCGACTTTGGCAATAAACGAAATCGCTGTGTGAAACTTTTCCCTTTCCTTCGCCTCTCCCGCGGGGGTGGGGGTGGGGAGTAAAATCGGTTATAATTATTTCCATTCACTATTTTCGACCCCCGTGAAACGTCCGCATCCCCTGATTACAAGCATTTGAAATTGTTCTTGCGTGAGTTTCATTGTGTGGCTGCGGATCTTTCTCCCGTACGTCAAAAACTTGAGCACGGCGCCATTGTCTTCCGTCTGAATCACAAAAAAAAGAAAAAAAAAAAAAGAAAAAAAATCCCAGCGGTTTTGCGCACCGAAAGCAAAAACCGAGTTTCACCTTATATCCGAAGGAAAAAAAAAAAAAAAAAAAGAGAAAAATTTTCCGCTTGGCATGAACGTCCCCCCGAATGACGTCGAAGGATCCTTATAAACGAAAAGCCCTGCGGAAGCTGAGATTTTTGAACGGCCGACGACGTCAGTTCGAGACGCGTCCGTGATTCCCGAGGAAGGGAAACGGATTTTGAATCGGGAGTCGACGCCGGCTTGCCCACTCCTGGTTTTTACATTTTTCCAACCCCTGGCAATCATCCCCTTTTTATTTTTACATCCCCGCATCTCCTAATGTAATTAATTTGGTAATATGTGGATTTTTCGTAATTATTTTCTATGGTTTTCGATTTTTCATTTCGCGAATTGATCGTGCAGCCCGAATAAGTCGATTCTCCCCTCGTTGAAGGGAACAAAGGATGATCATCGAGTAGTGCTTGATCCCTGCGGGAGAGGGTTGATTCCATTTGGAAGGGATGATGAATCGCTGACATCAACTGCCTTCCGCGCAGCTATTAACCGAGCGATGCGTTTCTCTTCCACGGAGGGCATCGCTTTAAACGTGCCGCGGTCGTTATCCGCGGGGAGGTTGAATTGATTTTCCTTTCCCTTCCCCCCCGGACCGGAACTCTTTAAGGACCGCATTCGTTGCACATTAGCAGACACCGGTTATTGGTCGTAATGGCTGATTATAAATAATTTGTAGCCTTATCCTTCTCCGATCCACCGAACAACAATTGCGTGCGAGTCCGTTTCTTTTATATATGTGTATATGTAAATATATTTTCAAAGTTTGTAACGTATTATATAACCGGCACCGTCATTACGCTTGCAGAGCATTCATTTATCATCCGGTTTAAACCGTTTTCATATGAATATAATTTAATGCGGTTGATTAACACATTATTATTTTCGATATTAGTGTGAAATAAGTGCTAATAAATTAACCCAACCTGAATTGAAATATCTTTAGCCGCTCGTATTTTTTCTTTTTTTAACCGGTTTTCAATTAACGATTTTCACGTATATCGAAATTTTTACATTTCCCGTCCCGTTTCTCCCTTTTTCTTTTGGTGCCTTCACTTGACAATAAGGAAAAAGTAAAGGAGAAACAGTATAATTCAGCCATATGAATTTCCCCGGCAGTTGAACGTGTGTTGCTCTTTTTACTTTTCCGTTCGGCTGTCATTATTTTTATTGCTGCAGTTTTCTGCGACCGTAAACATGAACTTTTTTTTATTTTTTCTTCCTTTGTTTTCATTTTTTTCCACCGTTTGTATCGCTAATGTTATTATTATTGAGTCTGGATACCTTCTTCTTCTTATCCGCTTTCCTTACACTTCGCTTCGGTTTGCGATTATTCGTGGGATATGTTTTAAATGTGAAATACACACGCGAGAACGTGCGTTGTGTGTGTGTCCAAAAATATTATTTAACAAATTTCGGATGCAGAACAGAATCGGCCATTTAATTAATTAATTTTTCGTTTTTTTTTTTTTTTTTTTAAGTTGTGAGATTTTTATAACCCTGTTTTCGGGGTTTATAATTATGTTGTTTCAGTGGTGTTTGGTTTTCAGGTAAAGTTCTTATGTTTTCTTGATGGTGCCTTAATTTCGGTATTATTGTTGAAACTTGGTTGCTGCAGGGATGGAACGTTTTAAAAAACTTTTCTTCGCAATTTCCGAGGCTTGATTTTTGCAGGGTCCCGGGTGAGGAGCACGGGAGATCGAGAAAAAGGCGTTTCACGTCGTCCGAATCTGAACCTGGAAGATTCGCCCGTCCAACCAGCGAAAACAGCCGCATATAACAGCAAATTCTTTGCGGAAGGTTAATATTCAGTTTTCGGACGGGGAAGGAAGAAAATGGCCAAATTCCATTTCTGAAATAATAAATTTGTCATGCTTGGACTTTCCGATTCCCTGATATTTTTACAGCGGGTGCAGATATACAGATAGATATACAGTTCCGGGCGGGCATTTCGAGCTGCCGATTGCGGTCCATCGTAATTGACGTGAAACATTTAATTGAACCCGAATAGAGGCAAGTCCCACAGTGATGCGGGACTTCTTTGCATTACAAATGCGGCACTTCCCGCAGCACCGGAAGATGCAACTGTAAGATTTAAGATCGGGTGTTGCTGTGAAAAGTACGGCACTCGCCACAGCAGGAGATCTCAAGGAGGTTCTCGCGCATCTCGTAAATTTCGGGTATGTTTTTAGACTCCGGCCCGCGGCCTCGTCCATTTACGGTTTCGCATTGTTTGGTTTTTAAAATACGGCCCGGGGCCGCGAACACCGTCGCCCCTGCGTCGACCGTGCGTGCGCTTCTTATTTATGCCGACGCAGCTCCGGGCAATGCAAATCGCGGATTTGGGGTTGGGGGAGCGGGGAGGATCCGATCGCGGGAGTAAAAAAGGGGCGGAAAGAGGGCCGAGGGTGCTGAGAGAAAGAATAATAAAGCATCGTTTAATGCCGCGATTCAAGAATCTCTTTAAAAAAAAATATTTTAGCAGCATAAAAGTTCGACTATAAAGTGCCTTCATTGAGTTTTCCACGTGGCTTTTTCAATGTATCTTCTTCCGCCCAGTTGACGGCAATAAAAATCCCATTTACAACGATGGATGGATTAGAAGATGGGGGGGAAAAAAAAGACAAAAAAAAAACGGCCGGGGGTGGGCAAAACGAAGTTTTAACTTAATTACGTGTAATAAAAATGTTTTTTACGACGCGACAGTTCCTTTCTGTAGGAGCACACTGGAGCGCCACGCCGGAGGAGAGCACCTCTCTCGAACCGACATCAAAGGACAGATCCCGAAAATGATTTTCCTTTTCTCGTCCATCATCGTTCCCACGAAAGAAAAGTCGATTTTCGTACCCGGGAAAATAAAAAAAGAAAAAAAAAAAAGGAAAAATTGCTTTTTTCCGCGTTCGCCGGGGGAATTCGGGTCAGAAGAAAAAGCTGCCGGGCAGGAAAAAACCGAGCTTTTCGCGGTCTGCCGCAAATTCCTACATGTTAATCTTGTTTTTTTCTTCCTTTGGCTTTGGGCCGGGCTGGAAAAAAAAAAAAAAATTAAAATGGCCGAATGAAAATGCACGCGAAATCTCCGTTGCAAGATTTTCCGGCGAATCCTGCCGGAATGAAATCGACGGCTTCCCAAAAGGTTTTTCCTCTTATCCTTCCTTGTAAGTTTTCCTCGATTTGGAGAGAAGGGAGGCATTAAAAAAAAAAATTAAATAATATCCGGGAAAGCAGCAAGTGGGGAAAAAATGCGAAATGCCTCTGCCGGAGCGTGCGTAACTCGAGCTCCCTTCGCCGCGGAGGTGAAGATTTTTGTGTTTCGATTGTCGCTTCCCAAAATTTCCGGATGGTAAGAGAGCTTTCGCCCCGATTTTCCACGGGGGTGGGGGGGGGGCGCGAAACCTCCCCGAACTCACTCGGATGTAACAGAAATGATCGGAATATCCGTCGCAGACGAATGCGAACAGCGATGGATAATCGATAAACAATTTCCGCCAAATCCCGGTGTATCAGTTCTAAAACTAATTTGCACTTATGCTTTGCTAAATATCGAATAATAAACGTCAATCACTTTTGGGGAGCCGAACCCCCCCCCGCCCCCCCCCCGCCACAAACGCTTTATTTATCGTCGTCCCAAGGCGTTCGCACGGGGAACGTTTTCAAGCACGGATCGACCGCCGTTATTTGAACGGGGCCCCACCACCCAAATCGAAAACCCTCTCCGGATATAACCAATTTTCGATTCGGGGCAGCCCCGGGAATCGCCTTAGCTGGAACGCTGGAGTTATAAACATTTCGCCCGTCCGGATGTGCGTGAATCTCGGCTTATCCGGCAGGTTTATTGTTCGTCCCTTCCCTTGCGGATAACATTTCGGCCCCCTTCTCCGCGTGCAATTTTCCGGAGACCGGGAAAATTCGGCACCGAAGAATACGAATCGATTCCGGGTCCGACTCTTCTTAAAAGCGTCCGCTCCGCATACGCGGACTCTTTTGCGTGTGCGTGCGTCCGTGCGTGTGTTTTTATTTAAAAAGGAAGAATCGCATAATTGTTTGAGCTAACTTTTTAACCGTTTCCTCTCATCCCTTCCGTCATCCTCCGTTTTTTCCCGTGCGTTTTTAATGAAAATGTTCCTTGTTTGTTTTTTAATCCACCCATTCTCTCTCATCTCTTTGTTAATAAACAAATTAAGTGTAATTTGCTTTTATAAATCCACGTGACGTGTCATTAGAACTGTTCGCTGCTCGGCAAAAGCGGTTTTTTGATTTCTCCATCTCTGCCCCCACCACCACCACCACCACCACCACCCTTCGCCCTCCTCCCCGGCGTTCGGCATGAGATTTTTAACGCGGACGATTCGGGCGGTGAGTGCGCGCGCGCGTACGTTGTGTGCGTGTAATTAGAAAATGAAACCGTGAAAACTTCTTTTCCCCCGGTCCGTCGTTCGCTTAGGGCTTCATTATAAACCGGGGCACACTCGAGCAAAGAAATATCGCGTCAATAAAAACGATCGCTTGTTAAAACCGATCGTTTAAAATTCCATTTTAAATATGTTAAATGCTTTTGTCGTGGCTTTCGGGAGGAAGTCATAAATTACGCGTAAATGGATTTTCTGCTCTTTTTCCTTTGGAATATCTCCCGATAATATCGCGGCGCGTCGATTGATTATGTCGACGAAATTTGCATCAACCGAATTTTTATAACTTTTGACTTGGGAGCGGGTTGCTTTCCTTTTTAACAAATGTCGCGCCTTCGATTTCTCCGCCCGGATCGTCTTCCTTTTTCTTTCCGTCGCATCCGATCGCCCCGGGGGTTGGTCACTGATGCGCATCCCTTTCCCTCCTCTTCCGCTGTAAGCGGAGCCATATAAATTTATGTCTTGCAGCGGGCTCTAAAACCGGCTTCATCCATCGCGCGACATATTCTAATCCCACCGCGACTGCGATAGGTCCCCATCCGGGTCAATTAGCCTTAATAGAACAATTTTATAGCCGCTTTAAATGGGACGCTTTATTGATGGATTTGGACGGCCGTATAAGCATAATCGTCCTTTAATGATATTGCACCTTCAGCATTATACGTTCCGCCATGCATGCAATCCACTTTCTGCATTTTTTCCATCTCGCTTTCAACGTCCGTCCCGATTGCTTCATTCGGGAAGAAACAAACCATCGCCGCTCCCGGTCGCAAGGCTTCCTCCTTTTCGTTTGGAATCCCTCGGCCAAATTCTCCCGCATCCCACGTAAAAGGTATTCTCTTCTGCTGCAGAGAGGGAAACTGCGCATTTCAGAATTGATCACTGTTTGTATTTTCTCCTCCTCGCCGTTGGAGATGCGGAATTTGCGCGTTTCCACCGTTCGGATCCCGCGCCAAAGTCGAAAAAATTTGCAAAAACGGATTTTTTTGGGTTTTTTTTTTTTTTTCTTTTTCCATCGCAATTTCCACCGGATAATTTTCCGTTTTATTTGTTTACTCTTTATTTTTCGCCGTCGTAAAAATACTTCTCGCAAAAGATCAAATTTTTCAAAGGGATGACGAAAATTTTTGAAGCGAATCATGTGCGAATAAAATTTCTAACGGGATCGGGGCACACAAAGTGGAATCCGTTTAACTTTTATAAAAAAAAAAAAAAAAAAAAAAGTCTATATTAAGAGGGAAAGGATTATGCGGCGCGCGGATTGGGCGAATTTGAGAAAATTGCTGAAAAAAGAGAAGGAAAAACGCCATCGAGGCGGTTTCCTGCGGGAGCGGCAAAAACGAACGCTCAGGTACCGAGGTACGCATTAAGGTGCCGTTCCAAAGTCGCGCTACGTGATCGAGGTACGCGGCACCAACGTGAAGTCGGTTATCTGGTCGAGAAGCTCAAGTGTCAATGCACGAAGATGGGTTTGAATTTCCTTTCTTTTTTTTTTTTTTTTTTTCCTTTTTAATTGCGAGACCGAGGTTGGCTGCTCTGCCGTTTGTAAACGACGGAAAATTATGGTTTAATGACCTGGTAAGCGGAGCGGGCGGGGGGGAAAAACTAAGTGTTGGGGGCTTTATTCGATCAGCCATGAAAAACACGGAAATTTAAACGCTAATTGATTAAGAATCCGGAAAAGCGTGGGACGGGCGGAAAATACGCGGCGGCGGCGAAGCGGAGATCGGGGCACGGGGTGGGGCGGCAGAGCGAAGCGCTGACGCGAAATGTGCAGCGCTGAAATTTTGGGGAATTTGACGGATTTCATCCGGGGGAAAAAGGATGGCAGCGAGCGAGGCAGCTCGACAAAAACCTGTAACCGAGACATGCACCGGAAAAGTTTTGTTTGATTTTGCCTTTTGTTCAACACGTTTCAAACGCATGGGAACGTAATTTTTCGTCTGCTGCGCTCTCCTCCCGCTTTTCCTCCCCCGCCCCCCCCCCGCCGGAGGGGCCCAATAAGGAAAGCTCCCGCCGTCGGGCTGGAAGACTTTTCGCGGGAGGGGAGGGGGAGGGGAACCTTTTTTCCGTTTCATCGAGAATCGGAGCGATTTCTTAATTCCGTACCTCGAAGCTTCGGAACCGGGGATGGAAGGCGGCGGCGGCGGCGAAAACTCCTTTTCGCCATTTGAAATTTTAATTGTCTTAAAAATTCCGTACGGGATGACGGAAAGAGTTGAAAGGGGAAAGAACAATTAAATTAATCCGTTTATTCGTAGAAGGATTTTATCGGGGACTTCCAGCGGATGCGGGCGAAAAGGTTTATTCCTAGCGGTTATCCTCAGGATTCCTCGGCGGAGGAATATTCCGTCACGTCAACGGCCGAACATACTGCTTTAGCTTCCGAGAGGGGCGATCCGTGAGCTGCCGAAGCTTCAACAAGTCGCTTTGTTTTTTTCCCTTTCGCATCGCGGAGGGGGCGGCCTCCTCGCGTCGCCTCGTCCTTCGTTCGGATTCCCGAACGCGCTCTTCTTCCTGAACCGCCGCCTACCCCCGCCCCGCTCGGAAAGAACATCCCGGACGGAAACCTCATTTATTATCCGGGACAATTCATCATTCCGAATTTTTTTTCGGGGCGGACGGCGAAGCACGAAAAGGTTTTTTTTCCCCCCCTAACTCCCCCCCCTCTTCTCCCGTCAGATCGGAGCGATATCAAATGCGACGTTTTCCGAGACGTCTGGGGGGGGGAAGGGGAGGTTTTCCCAAACGTAAAAGAAATAAATAAAAATTCGAAGCTCTTTTGATCTGAAAAAGAAGGGAAAGCGCATTAAAAATAAATCAATTAATGAAATGAGTCAGGTGCAAATTTTAAACGAAAAGAGCAGGAGGATGAAAGCATTAACATCGCCCGTAACAAATCCTCCACTTTTCATAATTGTATCCATTAAAAGCGGATTCACTCGTTTGACAACGGAGGCTTTGTTCCTTATTTGGAAAGGTCCACTTTTATCCGATAATCAACGTATAATAATTTTTTTTTTCCTCTTATTTTCCTCTCTCCCCCCCTCCCTCTCCCCCTTTCACTGACGGTTCGACATTAACGTTCTCGCGTCGAACCCGGGGCTTATCGGCTTTAGCGGCCTTCGATCGCCCTTCGGGAGGGGGGGGAAATATTTACATGGGGGGAGGGGCATCGCGAAACGAAAAAAAAAAAAGGAAAAAATTTTCGAAAATTCCCCGCCCCGCCATATAAATTGGGCAAGCGAAAATGCGCGCCCTGCGATCCCGATTTATACGAGGCGCTGGGCGGGATTTGCAATTTCGCTTTTTATGTGCGAAATTTAATTTTTATCGATGCACGCACGGAAGCATCACGCACGCGCACGCGCATTACGCGCACGCACAATGGGTGCGCGCCTTTTTGCGGCATCGAATTCGTTTCTTGCGGCCGGTTTTTTTTTTTTTATATCAATCAGAAAGACGTTTTAAGGTGCTGCAGCGGATTGCTCCCCGTTATATGGGGCCCCGGACTATCAGCTTGCGGTCGGGGGCAAACGCGATTAAGATTTCATAAAATCAATTTAAGGCCATAAAACCGAAATCAATAGGTTAAAATATATTTGTAATGCATGATCGGTTGAATAATTTATGCGGTTTCATTCGTGGGCTTATTAGATGAACCCAATTGGCAAACATTCTTTCATGTCTGAAAAGCTTTTGATATATTTGTTATAACGATATTCCTCCGCTATATATCTCACATATATATATATATATACAAATACGTGCGTGCGTGCGCGTACGTATACGAGTGCCCAAAGAGGAATTTCACCCCGGTTATTTCGCGTTCTGATAATATCCGGCATCGATCACGTTCAAATTCCTTCCCTTTTTCCGCCGAACGAAGTGCCAGCCCACACCGATCCTTTTCCTCCTCAGCTTCGTCAGTTCATCAGCAAGTTTATTTTTTGGTTGGCAATGCGAGAATCCCAGGCGCGAGAAATGGAAAAGCAGGTTCCTTACGCGTGCGAAATTTCCGTTTTCAGCTATTTCGGTCTGCTCGACCCGACGACCGTTTCCCCTTTCTTTTCTCTCCTGACCGAACGGACATTTCGTATGACGACGGTTAAGGGAGGCGTGCGGCCGCACGCCGGGAGCGTTCCCCTTGCTCTAGTTCGCGCAGTGCGCAAGCTGCGAGTGAAGGAAAAGAGACCTGAAAGGGACAGGAAAAAAAAAAATTTATTAACTTTTTAATCGGTGCATAAAAAATTAACTTTACGTGAAGCTCCCACTTTGAGGTTGGATGACTCGTTATCCATTTGGGATAATCCCGCATTCCTTTTTCGTTTTCAGGTATAATTAAGAGACACATCTCCGGTCGGTTTAGACTCATTTAATACGCTCTTAATTAATTAAAAAAAAAAAAAAAAAAAATTACAGTGGCACATAGGTTGAAACGCATTAGTCAGTGGACTTAAATGTTCTCTTATGAAGGTTACCCCATTATGGGATAAATAATGAAATTGAAAATTAATTCATTCATTATTTCTGCCCAATTAGCGGGCATTTAATAGGTTTTTACGGGGGCAGCTCCAGCGAAATGCTTTAATTATTTTTATATATAATTGACAATTATTTCGAACGGTTAAATGATTAAGAGGAAAATTGTTAAAGTGTTAATTCGCATTATTCGATAGCGACTGGAAAAATTATTTTCGGGCACTCTTACGCGGGGTGAAGATTCCATTTTCGACGTTCGGAAATTTAAATTTCATATTTTTATTATTATTATTATTATTATTTTTTCTCCTTCGGGTTTTACGGTTTTCCGACTTTTCATTCAAAAAAAAAAAAAATTAAAATCAAAATTCCCATTCGACATTTTCGCAGATTTCGCAAGCGATTAATTTTTTCGACATTTAACCGCCGATTAATTTCGATTCTCGAATCGCCTGCCAGAATCGCACGCTCGTCGCGGTTCCGCGCTCCGTCAATTTCGCGTTTGAATGTTGTTATTTATTGTCCGCGGGCGGAAGGGTTCGATCGCGTCTTTCCCGATGCGTTCGACGTTTTGCGGGATTCTGCGCCCGCCTTTTTGCGAAATTCTCGGAGGGGCGCTTCAAATGGATGTGAAGATGTATGCGTTCCGGGGGGAGGGGATTCGGACCGGGGGTGGAAAAAAGAAGAAAAAAGAAAATAATGCAAGAACTAATTCGGACGGGACAGCGGATATCCGACGAACGCCTGCACGCCGAACAGTGAAAAAAAAAAAAAAAAAAATTAATTTTCCCTCCTCCTTTTTTTTAAACGTTGAAACGCCAGATTTATTATTCATAATATTTTACTTAATAGACGGTTGGATGAAAAATTATTCCGGTTAGATTTATGCATTTCGGTTATGTGAATGGGCAGAGGAAAAGAAAAAAAAAAAAAGAACAATAATAATAAAAAAAAAAAGGATTTCTCTAATTCCGTTTTAATTAACAATTAATTCGTAATATCCATAATTAATTCGTAATTGTCAATGATTATCAGTGATAATTATTAATAGTAATAAATAAATTTTTCCATAAAAAAAAACAAAATGATGAATGCGATTAATTGGGATTCTATTTGAAAGCGTGCACTGATCGTCGAATTGATGCTTCGGAAAACGTGTTGTATTAGTCTCGTTTAATGCTTGGGGGTTCGGACTGCATTCCGCACACACACACGTACGGCGCGCACGCAAACATACGCACACACGCACACACACATACATTCCACTTTTCCCCAACTTCGCGAGGGAGCAGCTTTTCTGTTTCAATTGTCTGAACTGAAGTAGAAAGAGTTAAATTACAAAGCGGTTTAATTTGTACCTAACGCCGACGCGAGCTTTCAATTAACTTTGGTTGCTGCAATCAAAGGAGGCAGTTCGGCACATTCCCGAAATTTGAATCTCGAATATATTTATTTTCAGGAATGCCTGCTTTAGCTTTTTCGTACCCCCCCCCCCCCCCGACTGAAATAACGGAAAAAATAAATAAATAAAAAGGCTTTCGCCGACCGATCGGCCTAATCGCGCAATCGGACATTTTGACCCGCCCGCGCCGGACACAGCGAGCGAAATCCCGCGTTTTCTTTTCCCGTCTTTTTTCCGAAATTAATCCGATCGGTTATTTGCACGGGCAACGAACGGCACGGTCGCGGTGTTTGCCCCGTCTGACCGCCCTCCGGATGCTTGCTCGGCTGTTTTAATTTGCTTTTCCCGAAATCCGAGTTCCGCTTCCCGACTTTAACAAAAGTTGCAAATAGAAACAAATGTTAGGCGCCGCAGCGGCGCAAATCAGTTGCACACTTATGCGGACAGGATTTCGGGTAAAACGTTTTCGAGCTGCACTCGAAGCGCACCGTGCGCGTTTGCACTGAAAGGGAGAATTTATCCCGCGATCGGAACCTGCTACGAATCTCGAATCGGGTTTTGCTCCCTTCCTTCATTGCCGAAAGCACCGGTCGTTAAACGTCAATGTCGCACTCGTATTTCTAACCATAAAACGTGTATAATTGTTGAGGTGTGCAGCGGGGCAACGTTGGCATTAATAAAATGATAAGCATCGTATATGTTTAAATAATTTAATCATGCGTAAATGAAGTTGATGGAAACAAATATATATATATGTGTGTGTGTGTGTATTATTTTGAATTTTGATTTATTCAAAACGAAAATAATATTTCATGTAGGTGAAAGATTGTTAAATTGCTACGTATCACTTCATGCTGTGAATCGGCGATATGTACTGTCACGTCGTTGTATATAATTATTATAATTAACTCCGCTGGTAAAATTTTAATGTAAGAAACCGAATTTAAAATTTTTTTACTTTATGTTTTCTGCCAGTTTTAAATGTTCTTACGGCGAGATATTGAAAATGTTGGCAACTGTTTCGAGTTATGTCAATGGTGCAGAAATCTCTCTAATTTTTTATATGCATGCATATATTTTATATATATATATATATTTCTTTTTTTTTTTTTTTTACACGATATTTATCGTGTTGAAGCTCATGATAACTGATTACGTGTATTAATCACATAAAGCTTGAGTTTTCCGTCCGTTACATATAAATTGATTCGTGAAATTTGTATGTGTGTGTATATATATATATGGTGATGTTATTTTTAGTTTCTCCTTTTGTGCTGGATGAGCTTCGCTACTCCTGTTTAATACCTTTCGGAGGACAGAAATTCACACGATGCGGATGCAACCATTATATTTGTTATGATTAATAATCTAAACGTGTAATTTTATTAATGGGAATGTCGAAACTATATGAATCGCCAATTAGCATCACACAAATGGGAAAAGGACGGAAATGTATGGAAGATTGCTTCGGTGGCGCGAAACCGAGCGGGGGAGGGTGAAGGGCGGGGGATGTGACAGAGGGGCGGTTTCGATTTTTTTTTTTTTTATTGTGGATTACGTAACGAAAATTTATGGAACGAGCGTCGAGTTGGAGAGGGGGCGGATGTCCGAGGAACGGCGCAGAACTGTCGATCCGGGGC
>JAOWBB010006926.1:0-15525 GCA_028565995.1 Ricinus marginatus
GGTGGGTGGGGAGGGAGAAGGGGGAAAACGATTAAATGCAATTAGCAGACGGAAATGTATATTTAATGTCCGAAAACGAAATTTTCCCAAAAAGTGGGGCTTCGATTTGAAAATCGATCGCTGATCATTGATTTTGGGAAACGAAACCCTTTTCGTGCGGCGGAAAAAGGGCTGAAGGAAGAGGAAGAAGGCCTTTTTGCCAGGGCTGAACTCAATTCGTCAATTCCCGTCAGTAACTAATCGCGAGAGACGATTATGGTAGGAGATATTTGAGCCCCACGCGAACCAGTCATGCATCTTCCTTATTTATGAACATTTACGAACAAAATTTCCATATTTGTTTTTACAGATTCCTGCGATATTTTCGAACTCCTGTTTTTAATTTTCTGCGCTCATAAAACAAAGTCTATGCAATGCAAAAACAACTTCTTCAGCTTTGATAACTTTGTTTGTGGCTGAAACTTTTTATTTCGCATCAGCTCTAAACCGTCCACGCATTCGCGCTATATGAAATTTTATAATTGACCATCAAAAATCGTTCGTCGAATGCGCGATATTCACGTTTTCCCATATTCATAAATAAATTTTTTGAAGCTCAATTGCTTCTCCGTTCGTGAAGTAATTGGATGTACGTACGCACATACAAGCATACCTTTCGCGGTGATTACAGTGCTTCATCTTTTGCCACTGCAGCTTGCATACTTTCGATCTTACTCTGCATATTTATATAAAGTTGTTGTGTTTTACAAAACTACTGTTTACTGCTAGTTTTAGATTGCTGCGTACGTACTAATCGATTGCCTTTAAGTTTATATTTATATTATAACTGTAGCTGTTTCGTTTCATTTAATATGCCATTCAAACTAATCTATCCCGGATATATTCATTTTCACATCTTGCAAAATATCTCCCGGAAAAACAAGACAATAAGTAAAAGTCAATAAAAGTTTTAATTCTAGTTGTGGGGAAAGTTTATTCGATAGAATTCTCCCTTAACAATTGTTAATTGTTCAAATTATTAACCATTTTATTAATAACTTAAGCTTTACCTTGTAAAAAAAGAATTTAAATGATTTTTTTCTATTCCCTCTCACTTTCCGAATAAAAAAATTTGATAAAGCGGAATTTTTATTTTCAATCTTACCCATGTACTTTTTGTACTTTGAAGCTTAATTCATATGAACAATTTAAAACTTACTTTAGAAAATTTATGCAGATTCCTTCTGCATTCCATGTAGCATAACTTAAGCTCAGTATCATATGACACTATATATTATAAAGTTTCTCATTCGATCTGCGGCACTGGTCTTAGTCAAAGTATCAAATCGTGTAAATATCCGACAATGCTTCAAAATGTGCTGCTATTCTTTTTGATGTTTATCTGATAAAATAATAAAAAAAAAACTTGTTAATTGAATCAGATCCAAATATACGTAAGGTAATGTGCAACACGTATAAACATATATATGTAAAATTAGTTACTAACTTCTTTAACTCCAATCTATTGGACATTTTGAAAATCATGAGCGAGTTTTGTAACTAAAATTAATCCATTCTCATTGCCGTGGCAAAATATGCAAAACACTGAATAAAATTAATCATTTCAAACCGATGCATAATACCTGACGATTAGGTATGAAACCAGACGCGGAGCTTGTAGATCTAAAGGTCTTAAATGCTTCGCTCCCGAATAATTTTCAAATTGTTAAAATAGGTTACCATTCGTTAACTAATAATATGAAAGCTTAACTATCTTCAGGTCATTGAAAGGCACGAAAGAGTTATTAGCTATTTGTCTTTGTACGCTATTTTCAAAAACTTACAGCAAATAATTGAATTCTCAAAATTACCATAATCAGACTTGTCGTAAATTTCGCCTCAAAGAAATTCGATAACGAAATCTTTAGAAAATCTAGTGGTTTTTTTCTGTTTTAAATAAAATGCCGGTTTTTTTTTGGAAAATTCTGAAAATAATGACCAGTTTCACATGACAATATTTCATTATTGTATTGTACAATGAACTGCACCGAAGAGATGGAAAAGTCTTTTGAGAAAGTCATAAATTTTTTCTTTTTTATCTGCAGGTAAAAACTATAGGTTTCACCGAATTTCGAATAACATTCAAACAGATGAATAATTTTCTTTTCATTATTATAACGTAAAAAAATAATACTTTTAAATTATTCATTATCGAATTTTATTATTATCATGTAACGATTACATCTGATTAACTCAATTTCCAGGTAAGAATCTTAAGAAACCAAGTAGTATTTTGTATAAGAATGTAACAACTATTTTGTTTCCTTTTTATATCCTGCTGGTTAAGGTACTAATTCAACCCATAACATTCAATTCATAATCCTAACAGAAAAGAAAAATTTTTTTTACGCTCCGAACCCGCTTCCGAGCTTCTCTTTCCCTTTGTATTTATTACAAAATATATTTTTATTACAATATTTTGCTGGACCTTTATAAAATGCGATAGGCGGACATTTGAAACTTTTGTAAACATATTAAAAATAAAACTACTTTCATATTTCGCAAATTGTCAGCAGCAATTCAAGCAATTCTGAAATGAAATATCAAGAGATTGCCTACTTCTTTTTTTTCTTTTTTTTTCTTTTCGAGACCGGGTAGAAATCAAAAAAATGGTTGAAACACGTGCAATAAGCCTAAATCCAGTTTGTTAACTTTCTAATAAGTCTTGATATTTCAGCGATTGCCTTCGTGTCAGCTCATAAATTAAACTTTTTAGAATTTTCAATATGATGTTGCCAGTCGTCGCCGTTTCGATTAGACCAAAAATCTGAATTTTTTTTTCTTTCTTTTTTATATAAGAGGAACATTTCGATTTATCTTAATTTCAAGTGTTTATACCAAAGGCGAAATATTTAAAAAAAACAATAAAATAATAATAAAAAATCAATTAAAGTGTACAAAAAAATCTGCAGACAATATTTCAACAAACAAACAACATATTTTTATAAATAACTAATAAAATTAAGCAAAACAATATTTTTGTAAATTTAATACCTAAACTGAGCTCAGATCTTTCCATATGATACAATACAAAGCACTTGTGGTGTCAAAATTAGCATTAAAAATTGTATTTTCGCCTATATAACTATATAGACGTGGAAAAACTCATTTAATAGTCCTTGACCATTGTTTGATAAATGTACATTTTATAACTGATAAATTAAAATTATAAAACTTCCACTAAATATTTGCTTAGGACTGCTAAATCGGAATAAGTTTACAGAATGTTCTTATTTTAATATTCAAATTCAATGTGAAAAATTTATTTCTATCCATACTTATTCCAATACAAGTACTTTGCTTTTTATCCCCGTTGGTAAAACTTTAATTTTCAATTGGCGACTTTCTGTAACTGCATTTGTGCAACACATTTTTTTCTTTTTTCGATTATCATGTACATGCAAATATCGATATCTTTCAAATTGACAACAGAAATGTGAGTGTATATATTGTAATTGTAATGACTTTAAACATTGTTCTTTTTTAATATTTATCTAATTTTAATATTTTATCCCAAAAAACACAAAAAACTACATTCTGATTTATAAAACTTTACACATTAGCATGATTAATCACAATAAAATATTATTAAACTAAAAGAATAATTTCCCAAAATCTTTTCTTCTTCATTATGTTAAAAAATTATTTTCTGTTAGAATATATTCCATTAACAGAATATAATTTGTATAATTATAATAATTAGAATGTAATTATAAAAACGTAAAATATTACAGAATTCAGAATCTGTATATTTTATTGAAATATTGAATTATCTTCTACTTCTTCATCGTTCTTATTTAAAAAAAAAAATTTAATTATAAATTTCATCATTTAACCGGTTACTTTTTCTTCTACCAGTTATTAGTTTCATTTAATTGAATACACTAAATTTTCCTACGTTCCTTATTACATGAAATAAATTTGCTGAAGTCTTTAGCTGAAAGATAAAAGTGTCTGATGATATGCGAAATTGACCGAGAGAAATTTTTTTTTTTTTAAAATCCAAATTAAGTCCGTTAATTTTAAATTAAGTAATTTAATTTTTAATTAAAATTGGACTTTTGAAATCGCTTGATATCGCGTTATTTTGAAAATTGAATGTTTTACAACCGAATCTTCATCCAGGAAACAAGCGTAGAGAAGTAAGATTCCCGTTAATCTAACGTATGCAATCCGTAATTCAATATCCTGAAACGAAATTAAAACTGAAATCTCTTACACTTTAAAGAATCAATTAAGGATCCTTTGTATCAGGGAAAAAAAAAAAAAAAAAAAAAAAAAAGAAATAAAAGTTAATATGAAAGCGATTGAATACACATAAGTCATGCGCTCTTGGAGCGTGACGTCACAACGGTTTTATAACTATCGCCGCCGAGCATCGTGGCTTTAGTCTCGATCCAACACGTGAAGTTGATGAGACAGGATTTTTTTGTCGCTAATTTATCTTTTTGTTCCAAAATCGAATGTGAAGATTTGTCGCAAAATTTCATCTTTTATATATGAAAGATCAAGAAATAAATATTCCAAACGAGTTTCGCATCGAAAGCGTTGAACATTTTTAAAAAAATAAAAATAAAAAAAAAAAAGATTATTTTCCCGTCCGGAGACTATTGTGCGGTAAAGCTAGCTTCACGAAATCGGTTTGGCGCGAAGTGAACATTTGAAAAGATTCAATAAACGGAAACTCTTTCCGACAGGTTCCGGTTTAGCGTTCAAACTGTATATATCATTTAAGAAAGTTAACATGTCCGTGCAGCGATCGGAACTGTATCATTTCTCCGCGGTCGATATCTTTCTCGAGTTACTGAAGCGGAGAATTTGCTATTACACGAAAAAGGTCCAACAAAGTGACGGCTGTGATAACATGATCAGGACTAATGAAAAATTTTCGTTGCGTTTGATTCGCAGTAAATTACGGAAAAGGGAAGAGAGTTCCGGAGTGCACAGGTCGAATGTCGTTCACCCGGAGGGAGTTCTTCAGGCGACCGTGGTAGGAGCCGGAGATGTCGCCCAGCACCAGGATTTGTGCAAATCATCTCATTTAGAAGATATTTTTATTGCTCCGATTTCGAATCGTACAAGTTTTTCCAGTGCCGAATCGGATAGCATTGTACCGGCATATTCGTCGGAGATGTCACAACTTCCAATGTTCCTTTACTCGACGGGGAATTCGAGAAATTCCCTGAACAGCAGTAACGACCAGGTAACTAACAAGAAAATATTTCCTTTTACTAAAGTTAATACATAAAAATAATGCAAAAACGCGTCAAAATTGATTTGGTTTTTTTTTTTTTTTTTTTTTTTTAAACGATCTTAAAAACATCTTTGCCAAATACTGCCAATGATAATTTTCAATTTTATTAAAGTTACTTTTATATATATCATGAGTATCTAACCTAAATTTCTTAAAAGAAAAATGACTACTCCCGTTAAAGTTCTCTTTCAACATTGCGAGTTTCCGTAGCTCTAATCAAGGCCGCCATTTCAATTTATTCAGCAGCACATCACTGTTTTCAATTTTTATTGCACCTTCGGTGTCATCCTACTTATTAACTAAGAAAACCTGAAATAAGACATATTTACTTAAAGAAAAAGTAATTCAAATCATGAAAATTATCACTCGATATGTGTAACATAAAAGAAACATCATATAGTTTTTGAATTGTACTTTCTTCAAAGTCTTTGAGACTTATTAAGTACAAGTATCACCTTCGGAAAAATGGCGCCAAATTTTATGTTCAAACAGAAATGTTTCATTTCACAATTTCGACCTCCACCTTAAAGGCTCATTTTCATTTTCAAATGCACTCCATTTTCATTTGTTTATGTAACCTAATATTGTGGATTAGAAATAAAAATTGCCAAACAATGAAATTTTATTTTTGCTTATCCAAAAGGAAACCTGAAGTTTTGCAGTTGTAAGAGAAACAAAATTGGCCTTTGATTTTGATAACACTCAAATACAAAATTGATGATGGTTAACATATACCTATTAATGGTACACCTATTTCGAATATCAAAAGATATTTCATATTTAAAGTGAACATTGTCATTTTTCAACACTTATACTGAGAATAAATCTTATTTGTGGTTTATCCGCAGAAAATTATCGAATGTCGTTACCTAATCTCTCATTTTTTTCAAATTTCTAAGGATTGACTTGAAATGCAAAAAAAAAGGAAATCAAGTAATGATATATACATATATATATATTTACTCAGTCTCTAAAACAAAGAAGGAAGTATCTTTGCCATGCTTGAAGAACTCAGATTCAAAGTTTATACGATTTTGTAGTAACTTCTATCGCTATTACTCCTGTTGGTTTTAAATTATTCAAATATTTTACTGTTTTATCACAAGCGTATGTAATCTTAGATAACAAATCAGTTAAGCCACAGAATTTTTCTTATGTAGTTGTAAAAAAAGAAAAAAATGTAATAAATAATTTGAGTTTCCAATTTTTCCAAACTTAATGCAAATTTTATTTAAAAATTTTGAAATTAGTAAAAATAAATCTTTCCCTCCGATATTTCTTTTACCTTTTTGATGTTTAACATTGCGAATGAGTGAATTGTCGAAATATCAGGTCTCAAATTTGAAAAGAAATGAATTTTACAGTCTTACAACAAATAAAATTAGGATGTAGAACAGTTTTTGTTTTTTATTTATTTAGTGCATTTGTTTTTGTTTAAATTTTTTTTCGGATTTATTCTTTCGTGAAATTTTTAATAATTTACCAATTAGCAGTTAACATATTCATACTGTAAAATTTTTTAGGAGGTTTTTAATTAGTGCACCAAAAGAAAATATTTTAAATAATTTCCTGCTAACATATAACAGTTGACGTCCCTGGGTAAACCGACTCGTGCTCATTTCCTTATGCAAAATTAGAAAGAATTATCAGAAAATCGTCCCTGCCCACCGTTCAAAATCAAATGCTGCATTTAAAAAAGGAAAAAAATTAGGAAAAAACTTGTAATAGCTTCATATATATACCTTAACCTTGTAAAAAAAAAAAAAAAAAAAATTTCCCTTCTTCTGACCTTAAATTTGAATATTTTCAGTGCGAACACAGCCCATGCAGTAGCTAAAACTTCTTTTATTCTTTCACAAAATTAATTTTTTCAAAAAAGTAAAATGCAATTTAAATTTTATAATTTTAATTTTAAAAAAAAATCCTGTACTAAGATTCAAATTTTTTTAACCGTCGACGGAAAGCGAATGTGTTACGAAAATCACCGATTTCAAAAGAAAACCAGTCCGAAAATCACTTCGTTTTCTAAAAACTGAAATGAATCACCAAAGTTATTTTTTCTCTTCCACGAACACACTCATTGAGTTTGACCTGCAATCTCTGTTTATCTTATTACTAGTTCTTTTAATGAGAAAGAGAGAGAGAGAAATAGAAAACCTCATTCGGTGAGATGTAGTTTTTAAAATATAAATATATTTGTTGTTTTTTATTACTTTAGAGCAGTTCTATTTCACGGATATATAACGAGTTATTTTAGTTTTTCCACGAACGTAACAAATATACTTTTCTCTCCCCTTTTCCCTCCATTTTCCATTCTCTTTACAGTTTAATAAATTATCAGAAAAACCTAACCAAATTTCGTTGAATGTAAAACTAAAAATCCAAACAATTTTCCCTGTTTCAACGTGTTCTATTTGCTCTCTAATTTATGATATCATACCTTTGATTTCTCTTATATTTTCGTTATTAGTTTTTTTTGTTAATAAAAGTTATTAATTTTAGATAGATATGATTCTGACACAATTTCAGAAAATCAGTATCACATTTTATTTACAGTAATTGAATGTTTATTTTCAAAAAAAAAAATGTAAGCATTGTCTTCGTTTGACTTAAAAAATTTGTATGAAATTTATAAACCACTGACTTTTAAGGCAATCATGGTTGTGTAAAAAAATTTTATCACTTCTAAACTTCAACAATGCTTCTTTTTTTTGCTTTTTTTTTACAGGCCTTTAAAAGTACCCATACATGCTCATGCCTTGAATATGCGATTCAGGCATTCCTCCCTGAAATTAATAAAATTATCATAATTTTTTTTTATTGCTGCTATTTTACATAATTTGTAATATTCTAATTTTCTGACTTTATTTCTCTGAATACTTTAATGAAAAACATTCCCCTTTAGAGTACAGGAAAAATGAAAATTTCAAATGTTTCTTTAATGACATTGAGACTTTAACGTTGTCCGGGGTTATAAATATTGATTTCCTATCCTTAAAATTACCGGAACCTTCAGACGGTCTTTTTTGTCGAAAATGAACCTCTAAATGAGGATGTGATTGTTTCCTATACAAAAATACAAGGTTAGCTTATTGATTTATTCTTTATTTATTTTACATCAGTAAAAAAACATCAAAATTCGGATTGTTCTTTCAAAATTTTTGTTTAGTGGTACAAATTTTCTTTTTTTTCTTTCTAATTTGTATTTAAGTTACTCAAACCTGGATAACCTTGATTGTGAACTTTGAATTGGGGTAAATGACTGGAAGCGAACGCAATAAGCGTTTTGAGTTTTTCACATTTTTTTTTCCATGTTCCTTGTGTGTTTTGAAATTAACTTTCGAAATCAACCATCCCGAAGGAATTGAGATTTAGACTTTTTCCAAGTTACACGATTACATTATGACACGGTCCCATTCTGCCACGACAGAATTCGTGCACGATGAATTCTCACATGACTGCCACCTGTGGGACACTTGATTAATACCGTTACGTGAGATGGCAAACAGTCGAATTACTATCAAGCAAGGCCCGTAATTTTCTCGTAGGCTTCACAAATCGCTCCCTTCGGTCTAATCTACATTCTCACCGCCTTAAAATTTTGCATTTTGAATCAATTTCTTATCGCATCACGTTATCTACATCGCCAGTTTCAAATCATCTTATTTATACAGCGATGTAAAAAAATTTTAAATTCGACGAAGTTTATATCCAATTGAGGTTTGATTAGTCACTCCAACGTAACTTCAACGATTCGGTAAAACGATACTCAAATATTTGGTGGATGCTCAGGGGCCCTTGTGTATTCAACCTATGAACCATGAACGTGTTTCGATATACAAAACTTTTCACATATTTTATCATAATCAATGCCCTTGATTCCTTTTTTTTTTTTTTATTTCATAATATTCAATGCAAAATGAATTACAGATGTTTCTCCATCTTCCTTTGAATAATTTTTACCTTAAATGTTTCTGGTACTTTTTAAAAACTGATTGAGTTTTGTCTTTCTATTTACGTTATTTTTTTTATGAAAAAAAAAATAATAATAAAACGACTTTAAACATCTTAAAACTTCTCATTAATGTTACTCACTTTTTATAGTCGTTTAAATTGTTAAACGCTGGACTTTGTTACAATAAGAAAAGCACTTTATGTAGATTCTTGTTTTGCATATCATTTAAAAATATTAAAATATATATATATAATGCTGCTATCAATACATTTGCAAAAACTGATTAACTTAACAAAATAAAAATTTAAAAGATATCACTTATTAAATGATGCTGTGAAGGTAGTATTATGTTATCCAACATTAAAATTTTTGTCGTATAAAATTGTAAAAATTTTTCTGTAAGATACATTAAACATTAAAATGTGTTTTGAAAATTCAAAAAGTGGAGTTTGATCTGTTTTGTATAAGGGTTCAAATTTCTTAACATGATCCTAACTTCTTCAGATGGAAAATAATAAACTGAGTGCGATTGTAATTGAAATTTGCACACCACTATATAATGTCTCATGCTATGACGAAATTTTATTTTTTTTCTTCTAAAAATTCATCCGTAGGAATGATAAGTCTTGCTCGTAAGTCTTGAATGATAAGTCTTACGTATAAGGTATATAATGGGAATACTCCGTCCATTTTTTTTTATCTACATTTACAATGTTTGGACTAATTTTCATATTCCCTCTCTTAAGGCAGCATCATGAAATAATCCTCAAAAAAATTTTTTTATTGTTTTCAGTATCTGACTGAATATCTATTTATACAGTTAAAGCCTTGGTAAAGAGGGGGGAAAAAAAAACTTGACATGGAATTTTTTATGCATATGAACATGAATGCTTTTCTGGGATTAGTGACTGTTTATTTAAAGAGATTTTAGATTTTTATATTGTTCTGAGGAATTTTTTTTCTTTTAGACATATACCTAAGGAATGCGTACATGTAACAAACATTTTGAGCCTCCAAAATTTGTTTTTTTTTTTTCTGTTTGTTACAGGATGTATTAGTCCATCCGTCTGGACCCGCGGAAGATGCAGAGAATAATAACATAAATAATAACAAGGAAGAGGCGAATAAGAAAAACATAAAGGGAAAATTAAGAAAATTAGTCAGAAGGAAAACTCCACCAACGGAAAATTATGCTCTGCCGTTGGATATACGGGAACAACTCAAGCAGATATATGTGTACTGATAATTATGTATTAATAATTTTAATTATTTATTAACGATTTGATTAACTTTTATATAAATATTTTTAATTAGATTCTGTTTGCTAGGCAAAAAAAAAAATATTCCTCCCCTTATATTCTTTCATTTTAACAATAATTGGTCCTTTACAATAGTTTTAAATGAAGCATAATGAAAATCAATGACAAGTCAGTTCTTACATCTTAATGTATATAAAAATAAATTTTCAAATTAAATTTTTTAAAATAACTAATTTTAATACATTAGATGTTAGTGCTGGCTGATATAAACAATGATTTATTAATTAAGACCGGTGGCGTAAAACTGATTTTTTTTTTTATTTTGACTCAAATGAGCAAAATTGTTTATATATTTTAAGAGCTAAAATAGGCATAAATTTCAATGCTCATTAATGAAATAATTTTTAGACATTTTTCATTTCCCGTGTTTTTTTTTTTTTTTTACGTTTTTATTTACATGATTATTAACGTGGGAGAGGATGATAATTTAAACATTTTATCCGGACTTGATTTTGTTTGAAGTAAAAATATAAAAAGTAAAATTTATCCCCTCCTCTGATTTTAAAAATTTATGCGCCAAAATTCTGAAAAGCTTGCAAATAAGAATTTAATCAAAAATGAATCTCAATGTAACTCTGTAGCTAAAAAGTATTTATTAAGTTCTTGTTCTTATTGTTTATTGTAATTATTATTTATTTTCTGTCATCTGCTTAGATATAAAAATTTAAAACAAAAAAAAAAAAATATGATAACTTTCAAAGTTATATAAGCAATAAACATGAGCAACTGTATAACAGAGCAAAATGTAAATCTAAAAAAAAGAAAATCAGTTTTTTCCTTTTATATGTACAAAATGACAATCCCTTTTTCTTTTGTTGATGATGAAACTGTATTAATTACAATAGCAAAATTTACATCTGCATTAAATTCCAAACGAACAGATTCATCTTCATTATTATTATTATTTCTTTTTGAATTTACTTGTGAGACATTAAAGCAAAGGAAAAACTGATTTTTCTTTTCTTCCTTTTTTTTACTTCAATATTCACAGGCCTTGTAGGCTTCAGTATTTGTGAAATAACTTAAATTCATGTATACATTTGCAAAAAAATAAACAAAAATTGAAAAAATAAAAATAGAATATAGTATTTCTGTAGACTGATTTAAGTTTTAGTGTAAATAAATAAGGTTGATTTTTTTTTATTCTATTTTATTTTATTTTTTTTTTTTTTTATAAATATATAAAATTGGTTCGGGTGCCGAAAGTTTACATAAAAAGATCAGCGATCGATTGTCTGCACAATTGATTAACTTCAAAAGAAAGGTTTTGCTACTTGCTATACATTTTCTTTTTCTTTTTCTTTTTTTTTTTTAAAAAAATAATTTATTGAAAAACTTGCCCAATGGTCGGAGAGCATTTTTTGAAAGGCTTTTGAAAGAAAAAAAAAATTGCATTTTTTGCAAAGTTCGATTTCAAAATCAAGGCAAATTCGCTCGTTCGTGTAAATAATAAAATTTTCCTTTTTAAACATTTTGCCCGGTGAAAGAGGGAACGCACTCTCTCGGAGAATATGCGAAATTAGGAAAATTTTTTGAGTTTTATAACATTAAAAAAAAAAAAAAAAGAAAAAAAAACATGTCTTTTGAGAATCCAGAGAGAGAGAACGCCATGAACCACTGGAAAAGATTCTAAAATCGTGCACGACACACTTCCAACGAGTCTTTGCCTTATTCAATTCTGCCTTGGCTCGCCGGCTTGCTTTTGCGAGGACTCAAGGATCTTTTTTTTGCGACCGTCAATTGTAAAATTTGCGCTTAAAAAGTACTTGGGATCCTAGAATAATCCCTTTTGGCTTTCATTTTTTTATACATATATATATATATAACGTAGATGGATTGATTTTGTCAGAATGAAAAAAAAACTGTTAAGGGACCTAGTCAATTGGACCTATTTCGCGTTAGAAATCTTACCGCCTGCATAAATTGTTATTTAAAAGAGGGAATCTATATTCCCTTACTATTTTAAGTGTAAATGCATACAGCAATGTCTATTAGCTTGTAAATTATTATGTAAGATAGTTCATAAAAATAAATCAATAACTTCGTTAAATTGATTTTTTTTTTCCCTCCCCCCCAAATAATTCTCCTCAAATCTTTGAACCTGCGTCCAACTTTAGGATCTGAAGATTATTTTTCAACCGATGATGTTGAAAAAATCGTGAAAATTGAAACATTTTAATTTCGTACGAATATAAATAAAATCCTTATCAGCTGCAGCAGTTTGGTTTCATCTGCAACAAAAGCAAAAAACCTGTGAATTCAAGCATGTGAAGAAATATATAGATATATTTACATACCCACTGGTATGTATATAAATATACCTCTTGTCTGCATCAGATAAGATTTTTACATAAGTTAAGGGCGTGAGCATTTTATGGACGAAAATTAGTTTAAGCTTCAAAGTCACCTGTTTAATTCGTTAATTTCTTGAATATATACTCCATATTGGCACTTTTTGAAATTATTTTTCGGTGTTTTTCCTGGCGTAGGACGTTAACAGATTGATTAAATAAAATAAGAGAACTTTTTTTTCTTTTTTTTTCTATCGATGTGCCACGTAAAAATTTGAATTTCTAACTTAATATGGAAAAAGAATATTTTAAACGATCGCCCGCATTAGACGTTGCCAATTTTACGAAACTAACAGCAAACCGTCGCCAAAGAGCAACGGCAAAGGCCAATTTCCGGCTATATATATATTTTTTTTTCTTTTCCCCATTTATAAAAACTGAAGGTAATGAATTTGACGAGTAAATCGATTTGAGGTACGTTTTGCACTGAATTCTGCACAGTTTAAAAACGCTGAATTAAATTGTTTCCACATGAAGTTATAAAAGAACTGGATCTCACCTCGAGGAATTGTCTCTGGCAACAAGGTAAGATTATTTCCAAAATTATTTTGTCAAATTCATGAGGCTCAAATCTATTGTGTCGCTTTTGCAATTTGAATCGGTGGTATCATTTTTCATTGTGGCCAATATTCGAAATTTTTCCGGTATAAAATCTCCAAATTGATTTTTCACGTTTAATTTTACATTTAGTTTTTCAATAAGGCAACAATCGAAGACATAAGAAATGAAAAACTTTATTTTGAAATTTTTCAGTTTCAACTAATTCAAAATTATGCAAAATCGTTTCCGTTTTATTCAACTTCTGTTTGTTGGAACAAACAGTTCTATTATGTTCCAAAAAATAATTTCAGGCACGCTTATTAATATGCCTGTTTGGTTGCTCTTCCTTTTTCTAGCTGCATTTATACTCTGCTCTCAAGTAATAAAGAAGAAACCCATTTCAAATTCCTTTTTTTTTTTTTTAAAAAAATTAATTACTGAGAAGTATAAAACAGATTATGTTATTATAACTGACGAAAGGCATATGGAAGAGAAGAATATAAAATGCTAATTAAATACAAGCGAAAGAGTCAAATTTGTATTGGTATTTTACACCTTCATAGCAAAGAATCATAAGATAAATTATTTCTGCAGGATAATAATAATGAAGAGTTATTGCTAAATGGCTGTACATAAATATAAATGCAGGATTTAAGTATAACGTTTTCTCCCTCTTTTGACATTGTTTTTTTGCAACAGAAAATGTAATCTGGACCGTTATGAAATTCATATTATATTTTGTTTCTTTTTATTTTAACATAATTCTGACTGACTGTCAAAATTGCTTTTATTACAAATCCAAATTCATAATATGAAAGAGGAAAATTTCGGGAAAATATCATAATGTGAATTTTGACTCTCATTTATTATCAAACAGAAATTGAACTCACTTTTTTTTTTATTAAAGTGTGGAATGACAAAATACACTCACTTTACTGCATTTTTCTTTCAACTGTATTCCACAAGTCGAATCCAAGCTAAATTTTTGTGAAAAACAATTCAGGAAAGTACATGAATCTCTTTCATCAGTTTCTGTGCATTCACCAAGCCTTTATTGCGATAGCAAATTAATGTTTCATTTTGATTTAAATCATATTTCACACCTTGGCAAATATCAATGGTGATAAGTTTTTGTATTCCAGTGTGAATTAATGTGACAGAATTGAGATATCTAATGTTTTAAAAATTTAGGATGAGCAATTTTTTTTTTTTTTTTGCACACTTGTGTAAGGTTTCACACGGGGAAAGTGGAAGTTTTAAAAGGTTCACCCCGATAACTAACATCAATTTGCATGTGAAACTGATTTCACACAGCTTCCTAATTTTCTGGGTCTAACATCAGATATTAAGTAAACAGAATAATTTACTTTTTTTTACACTCAATAATGTTACTGCCACCGCTCTGCAGCGAATCTGGAACAGTAATTCATTTGCAATCAGTTTCTTTAAATTCTCATGTGAAAAATTTCAGTTTAACAGGAAATTTTTCACCTAAATAAACCCATTTCGTGTTTTATCAGTGCCGCTATATCTGCCACAGAAAAAAAAAAAAAAAAAAAAGGAAAAAATACGTATCGAATCAAAGTAGTGGCTGTATCTCAGAAAAAAGTGATTAAAGCCATTGTTTCCGATTTTAAATGGTCTCAAACAAAGAATCTCTGAATTTTCTTTTTTTTTTTTTTTTTTTTTTTTACAAAAAAAAGCTTACGAATCTTGGGTTATTAATAATATTGGGTTCGATGATTTATTCCGCAAGATATAGGTAAAAAAAACAGGTTGTGAAGTAAGTTTGTAAAAAGGAAAGCAGAAAACATCTCGTTCGTGCTCAAAGTCAAATTGTGTGTTTCGTACGATTTAGGTATTTTCTTTTTCAGAACGTTTAACGTTTAAAAAAAAAAAAAAAAAAAAAAAAAGGAAGGTTTTCCATTGGCGTTTTCCTTTTTCCTTTTCAGTCGCTCCAAAGCGCGAAACTTTTTTTGGTTGGCCGCGGCGGTGCGGAGAAAAAGGAAAAATGACTTTTGCAATTTGAACGACGAATGATATTATTTGAGTAAAAGATTATTAATG
>JAOWBB010006927.1:0-15524 GCA_028565995.1 Ricinus marginatus
CCTCCTCATGTCCAGCTGGAACTTCCTGGGCATCAGTTCCTGCCTCTTCCTCTTGTGCCATTGCTGGGCCCCCCCCGCTTCAGGAAAAGCGATTTTTCAGCGTCAAACCGGATAATTTATAAAGGTTTTTCACTCATTTACCATATTTAGAAACTTTCGAAGTTATTTCGATAATAATTTGTCTGGAATCTTTCACTGTGCAGTCTATTATTTTATTTTTTTGTCCGAATTATGAATGATGATGAAACCCTAAAGAAAAATTATTCATACGAGGAAGGCCTTAAGCAGATTATTTTTTTTTTCTTTTTTCTCCACTCGATTTTATGCAAGGAAAACAATTTTTCTTTCTTCTTTTTCTTTCCTTTTAAAACGCTATTCGTACAAGATAAATGCTGCAATTAATTGAGTAACAGAAAAAAAGCCGAAGTTTACTTTAACACATTGCACTTGATGGTTGATTGCTTTCCGACCAACTATTAGGGAAATGTAAAATCCTTTGCTTTTGGGCGCAAATATCGCATAGTGAATTATCGGAGTCGCAGGGGGTCCTGACGCTCTTCACATTGAAATGAACCTCAACCCTGCACGACTTAAGGAAATCATGTTGATGTTTTTTATTGAAGAAAATTTGACTTTTTCTTTCGACACTGTTGGTCAGTTAGTCATTTCGCGTTGAAAATCAACATTAATTAACATCGAATCAAAATAACATTCCTTTTACAATTATATCAACATTCAGTTCTTGCATTCGACCACTCAGACAATTGAATGAGTTTAAGAGCGACATATAGAAGACCGTCTTAAAACATTTGGGATTTTTTTTTCGGAAGTTAATTGCTTAAAAGAAAAAAGGAAACGACAAGATTTTTCTAAACGAAAGTACATGTCTAAATTTCAAAGTAGGTTTATATACGCAGAATGTCATTAGTTAAGAGCAATTCGGGATTATTACAAATCATTGAAAATGCCAAATAATTATCGTGAATTTGACTTTTTTTTTTTTTAACTGGTTTTTAATTTGTTCTATTTTTTAAACAAAATATCACGCCATTCGATTTGTATTAAAATCCTAATATATCTAACGCGATCGAAAATATTAAACTGAAACGTAAGTTTTTACCGAACCGAGCTAAAATGTTAAATAAAACCTTAAATAACGGAAAAAATGATCTTCATTTCAACAAATTATACCGCTGTTTATAATAACTACTGGGTTATAATTAGTGCAATTAACTAAATTGGTTTTTTCATACTCATAGACATGCATAAATTTTGCGTTGGTTGTTTATAATACGCATGAATTTATCCTAATCTTAATCTCCCTCATATACATTTCGCAACGTGTACAAATAAGCAAAGGAGCACTTGAAAATTATTCGGAAAAAAAAACTATTTAATGTTAATTGCTTGGAGAGTTGAATTTACAGAGAATTCCCGCGTTATTTTTAATTCCACGGCTCAAGAATCGAAAATTTTTTGAGCGAGACCCGCTCCCTGGAAAACCTGGAATGGAGGTTTCAGGCGGACGAGGAATTCGCATAATCCTGCAAATGATGCTTTAATTGGGGATTCGCACGTAGAGCAAGAGAAAGAACTTCTTCCTTGATGTCCAAATGGCCGCAATATTATTTTATTTGATCCGAAAAGGTTCACAGAAGGGCGATGACATTTAGAAGTTCATTTAAAATAATATGGCTGCCCTTTTGCGTCTCAGAAGCATGATTTCATTATCGATATTCTCTCTAAAAACTTTTTAGCCTCGAACGGTCTACTTTACTTTTTTTTTTTTTTTTTTTTTGGATTCTCACATTCTTTAAAGGAATTAATATTTTTGCAATACAAAACAACGAAAATTGATCCAAATTAGGAAAATCTTATTAGTATGAAATTATAGATTCGCTAGTTTACGCTTAACCATATTATGCCTATTAAAACCTTATTTTGATCTGGTGCATTCATATTATGTATGAAACACCGTTAATTAGATTTTTTTAATCTCCGCTTTCGGTTTGCCATTTTCCCAAGCAATTTATTGGAGTTTGTGGATGAAAAAAATTTGTATGAATCTTCAACAAGGTCTTTAAATTTTATGTAACATTTATTTTCGAATTGATACATAGCTATTTACATAATCACGTGTTATTTATTAACGGCGTTAATAATTTAGAATCGGTTATTTCAATGAAAAATAATCTCTGTTCTTTTAAATACTTCTAATTTATAAAAAAAAAAATTGAAAGCGGAAGTTTTATTGTTATGTGGGAGACTGAATGCGAAAATATATTAGTACTTCTTTTGAATAAAGTAGAATGGTATGTATGTAATTTTTTTTTGTTTGTATGTAGCTGCTTTTAGTGCATACAAATAGATTTGCTAATTAGGAAACTACATTTTTTACAATCAGGATATTTTTATTTTCCCGATGTTTTTTCTAAATTCTTTTTTTTTTCAAATCTTGATATGTAACTAATAATTCAGACAAATTCAATTGTTATGTTTACACCATTGCAACTATTTAGAATTATGTTGGGGAAATTTTTGACATATATATGTACTTAGTTTTCATAAAAAATGTGATGTTAAAGTTATATTGAAATTTTGAATCATGTTTCTATGAATTTTTACAAATACTATGTGGAAGATCATTTAATAGAAAAGATTATTAAAATGAAATTTTGATAATTTTTTACTTAATAATGTTACTGCAATTTTTAGTTTCACCCTTCTTCATTCAGATGCTCTTAATAATAAATAATATTTCAGTCGAATATCGAATGGAGCTTTTGGATTTTTGGTTTCATCATTTATAACAAATCGCCAAACACACCATACTAAAACGGTACTTCTTAACATATAAATGAGATTTGTATAACGTAAATATTTGACTGACCAAAAATTGTCTACTACTAGTTAGGAAAATCAGGTAAAATGTTTTAACTCACCTAACGAGTGCATGTTCATTTTAAAATGGAATAAATATGATTAGGAATCGCATAGTTGTACAATAAACCTGTTTTGTTTTATTGACCTGTTTTCATCGTAAATGCAGGATGGAATAAAAAATTTCTTATTTTCATCCCGAAATTTAGATGTGTTTTTTTTGGTTATGAATACAGATTTGACTTTGGAAAAAAGGACAAAATAATTAAAAGCAAGCTGTTTATGTGATATCCGTAAAATGGGAGATTTTTAAAAGTAGTGTTTATAAATTAGAGGAATTTTAAACATGATCACCTAATACTTCGGATTATAAATATTTTTATTTCTACGTTAAACTTAAATTTTTAAGTGTCGGAATTTACTTAAAACTGTCATGAAAGTTTTCGATTGTATATGAGTTAAAGTTAATCTAATGGAATAATTTGTTTCGACACAATAAGAATGAAACCGGGAAGAAACGATTTCACGAGAATACCTTTAAAAGACATAGGATGCATTTTTGTGTCCGTAAAAGATGGTTTTATCTCATGCGTTACATCTTAAAACAAATCTTAGAAATTATACCCGCTGGCAATGTGTTTTACGATTAAGAAAATACTTCATTCAACAATAATTGATTCTATCAATTTTAATAATTTATTTAGAGTAATCAGCACGATATACACATTCGCTGAGTTTTCGTTTCGGAGCAACGTAATGTTTCATAATGTTTAGGTTGATTAATTTGATGATTTCGGATAATGATTGATGAAGAAAGAAATTAATATTTAAAAAAAAGAAACGGATTCGAAATCTTTACAGTTATTTCACCGATTTGTACGTACGAAATGAGATCCGGTACGGATGTGCAAACGACTGTAGGTTGGCTGTTGTATGCTTTGAAAATGTTCATTCATACTTCGTTCATTAGGCAAAAAATATCTTTCGTTATTAACTTGAAGTAAAATACATAAAAAAGTAGGTAGATCGTTAATGTATAAATTACAACAAATCTACATTGTTGAAAACAAATTTTTCCTCATTTATATACATATTATGATGTAACATCCAAGAAGTTTAAAATCGTTTTTAATTAAAGTAAAGGCACAGCTTAAGGGAAAAATTTGTCAAGTTATCGTGAATATGATTGTATGTGTTGTTTAAATATTTCATTTAATAATTAGGAATATTTTATTTTTCTCTTGGTTTCCTGGAGCACGATTTTTGATAGAAATCTATTACATTGAATTATACTTGGGCACAAAATACTATTATAAATTTTGAAGATTTTCATTTCAAATTAAATATATAATATTTCAATGATTTTTTAATAGGACTGATAGATCACATTTGCATATCGAAATAACTGCACATGTTCAATATTAGAAAAAAATGAGTGTGAAAATGGGTTTTTTTTTATTTTACAATGTTCTCAAAAAATTTAAAGAAAGTATTTTTTTTTTACCTATGAAGTGTTTACAGAATAGGATATCCATTTGTCTTGCAAATATATAAGGTCGCTAAATGCAGTTTCATTTTTTGAATAGTTTACGAATTTTATAATGGTTTTTAAATATATAACATATGCATTTTAAATTTTTCATAAATTCTATATATTATCTTTTGTATAGAGTATCCATCTGAATTAACTTACTTAAGAATTATTATACAGATATATATATAACGTGTTCAAATTATCATAGATAATTATGCTTATTCAAAGAAGTTGCTCTAAGCCAGGCAATCGAGGAGTAGAAAATTAAGTCACAAAAAATGAAAATGATTTTCGTTTCATGTTTATACATCGTTTGTTCTTCAGTATTTATGCTAATTAGTTAAGCTATTAAAATTAATTTATTAGGAATTACATTAAAATCAATTTTGTTGTGAATTTTTTTTTCTTACTTATCTTCGTTTATGAATATCACTTAGCGAGTTAAAACTTTCATTTTACCCCATATAGTTTAAATTAAGGAATTTTTGAATTTCAGTTTTATTGGTTGTTGCTTCTTATGATTGCTTTCATGGTATTTCTGTAAGACCAGATTTGGCAGTTTTATTAAAAATGTAAAGAGAAGGAAAAATTTAATTTTTTTTTTTTTTTATATATATATATATATAAAAATTCTTTCCTTCTCACCTTCAGGATATTACTTAAACACAGAATGAATTTCTTATTAAATCGGGTTCGTTAAAACTTGTAGTTCAGGTTGATGATGCATATTCAAATGATTTATAAAAATGTATCTTACAATTAGGAAAGTTAAATATTAATTTCATATTGTCTGTTTTAAATGTCAGGTAAGTTTTCCGTCGATAATAACAAAATAAACATTTGTGATCTTCATGTTGTTACACGTATATTTTTCTTTTTTTATGATTTTTCAGTTTTCAAAATATATAATTTGATTTAGAACAGATAAATGTGTTTTCTAAATATTTTGCAGATATGCGCAGCTTAAACCTGCTTATGTTCATTCATTATCCTGTTATTTACACATATTTAAAAATACATTTCACTTTGAACCCCAACATTTTAGGCAGACAAATGTTAAGACCATAACTGATGGCAACATATGAACCGTAAATTAGGGATTTTGTAGTTATTTTCTTTGCCTGATAATAATAATAAAAAAAAAAAAAAACTGAATTTTTTTCCAGATGGATAACAGCAGATAAAAATGGAAAAAAATGATTAGTTATTGTAGGTTAGTAATAATCAAAACGCGAATTTCAGTGGAGGAAATTCTTTACGGCTTTGATAAAAACGTGTATGAAGATATTTATTACATTCGTAATGATTCACTAAGAAGTATGTAGGATTGGTCGGATGCGTTGCTCCTGGGTGCCGATGCGTGTTCGATTTCGAGCCGGTTCCATTTCCGCATTTATTATAATAAAATTGCCCTTTGAATAGAGCCAAAGCTTATTCAGTGCAACATCGACGTCAGAAAATAAGAAATTTTTTTTTTTCAATCATTCTCTTTAATTGCATTTTCAAGTTTAAATAAAGATGAATAAATCGTAAACATGAAAGAACCCTTATACTGCTCTTTTCATACGAATAAGTTTACGGTTAAAAGCAATCTCGTATTTTTTTGTGTGAACTGTTGCACTTGTAAAAAAAAAAAAAAAAAAAAAAATTATTTTATAACAGTTATAAGCTTCAATAATATCGTGGAGGAATCATTGAGATAACTCGTTTAGACCGAATGTTGAATTTTTAATACACGATGTCCGAAAATTATATCTTCATAACGAGAGGATGGATCCATTCAATAGGGTACTCCATTACCGGTTGGGAAGATGAATTGCTCCGGTATAAATTCTTTAAGTGCAGGCTCGGGTTAAGAACCCTACGATGTTTAAGAGGAAAATTATAATCGAACTTACTGTCCGTATTTTACGTGTGTAAGAGTGAATTGTCCGAAAATATAATGGATGCTAAGTAATATAAATAGACATAAGTTGTGTACCTTACTAAAATGTGTATACTATATATATGTATATGTATAATTAAAATTAACATTGTTTTTGGGATATAATCAACCGTTTCGAAAGGATCGTGATTACGGGAATGTGACTTAAAAAATTAAGCCTGTAATTTACTCCATGTAAAATACTGAGTTAAACTTTAAGGCATTTACCGTTCCAACCTGAATTTCGCGGCCGATTCTGCCGGTATTCTCTTGACCAAAATGCGAAAGTGGTTTGACGAAATGCTCCGCGGAAGAGGAAAACTCGAAAACGTCACGGTGGCAGTGAATGTGCCAAAATGCGTTTATTAATTCCATGATGTTGAATCTTTTCTGTGTCAAAATGAGAAAAAAAAAAAAAAATCGCAAGTCACCCACGAAAACATTGTCAGGATTCAATTCTCCATCCTCGAAATACAGATTTGGGCAATTTATTCGGGTGAAATCGATGGAATCAACCGAGGAATAATGGTCCAGGATTAAGGTTTTTTGATGAAATAAGGAGAGATTCCGGAATACGTTTCCCGTAGATGGAAAATCAAATGGAAAATTCTCTTCCTTTAAACGTAATCGATTTGACAGATTCCTCTCTCATCGTACACCGTCGAATTTTCTCCACTTCCAGCATTCTTTTTTTTTAACCCGAGTTCTTTGCATCAACCGATTGTTGTTAAGTCGATAATCGGCGCAGTTTGCGCTTCTTGAAATCGCTTCGCTCGAGATTTCGAGTGCCTGAAAAAAAGAAAGAGGCGAAAAACCTACACCAGCCCTTTGCTTTCGCTCTTTCAAAAGCAGCGAATTCAGAAAAAATTAAAACTTGGAAATGTTATTTGCGAAAATTTAAGCGTGCAAAAACGATTATTGATTCGGTGAACACATAGTGCGAAACCCGCTCAATTAAAACAGTAAAACGTAAAAAGAGAGACGGTGAATTTTCAAAATATTAAAAATTTTTATCAGGCACGTTAAGCGTCAGCTTTTTCGATGAGGTTAGTTCCAAGTTTCTGCGCGTTCCCCGGGTAAGGGCGGCGAGATTTTTGGATTTTTACTCTTTTTCAGCAGGTCCCTCTGCCTCGGAACGTGAATTTTACTTCGTGACTTTTACGCAGTCAAATTGTTCGGGGGATTTTGCGAAAGAAAGGAACCTCATTTAAATGTTGAAGTTGAAGCTTTATGAAATGAAATGAAAGACGTGAAAGCTCTAATTAGGCGAGGTAAATGGCAAATTTTTTTTTTTTATTCAACTTTCAGAAAAATGTATTCAGAATGAAAATTTCCAGATGACAATTTTTTAATTCCACCTTTCATCCAATTACATTTGCATAGTGTGTATACTTTGCGCTTAGGTTGTGCGGTAGCCTTGCGATTGTCTAACATGTGAACATTTCAGATAAAAAACAAAAAAAAAAAAAAAAAAGAGATCTCCATCGACATCTTCTTCGGTCTTATGTACAGTGCGATGCATTTATTCGTCAGTTACATCAGGATGTGAGAGGGAGGTGCTCGGGGGGAAAAAAAATGCAATCGATTTAGATAATAAATTTAAATATAATTTTTCCACGTTTGGCCAGTGCTTAAGTTTTCGGTTGTGTTCAAATTGTAAAAACGATGGGTAAGATATTTTTTTTTGATAGCTCGAACATGTTTTTTTTTTTTTCTTTTTATAGCAGACCGTTTTAATATTTATTATTAAATTAAAATTAAAGCGTTATATATAACTGTAAAGTAAACATTAATCTTCGTCAAAAAACTTTCTTCATTGAAAGACTTAAGTTGCTTTACACGTTGGTTATTAGTTGCATTTGAGGTCAATTTAAATAATAGGAAAAAGAAGCAACGGTATCTGATACACGACTTTATCATATACTGCTCGAATTTACTGTATACATTTATACACGTGAAATGTGCTCACCTTTTTTCTTCGTAGCCCCGGGATCGGTTTCGAAAAATTAATTATTTTGAGCTATCCTTGGTAAAAATCTTAAAATTAACGGAAAAAGATTGTTGAAAAGTAGATTTGGAGAATCCGAAACTTGCATGACTTGTTCATGTTTCTTCTGTGTCGTTGACTTGCCACCCACTTTTTTCTTTAAATTCCTTTTTTTTTTTTTTTTTTTGTCTGCAGGAATCCTGAACTTAAAACTAATTATATATAAGTTCAATCTTTATTAAATGATATTTTTTCTCAAACAACCAACTAATCATTTAATGTTATACAAGAAGCAACATTGCTTAAAAGCTTCTTTTTTTTTTTTTTTTTCAGCTCGTTAGGCTCCCCGCCACCTGAGCGAAGCTTCCGTCGGGGTTTCAATCAATCTTAAAAATTTTTGATATCAAATAAAAGTGATACAATTACTCGTTGAACAACGAGATTTGATCTGTCGTTTACATCATGCGATTAAGATTGATTTTATGACGATAATGAAATCTAATTTTTTTTTTTTTTTTATTACCCATTTTGTGGTTTTATTTTCATGGTGATTTATAACCACATATACTGTTTATGGGAAATTATAAATGAAATTCGAAATAATTTTTTTAGTTTTCTTACGGTTTGGATATGCAGGCTGCTTCCCTTATCCCCCCAATTCGACGTGCACAGCGCGAATCAGAAAGGAAATCTTCGAAAAGAGAAAATTGCGCGGAATACGTGTCCGAGGAACGCGAGAAAAGGTAGGTTAGAAGCGTCTCACTGGTCGTTTCCGGTATATCGAACGGTCAGTTTAATCTTCGGCCGCGGTTTGCGCTGTCGTAAGGCTGCGATTGAAATCGGGGCCGTGACTCTTGCGTCTTCTGCTCCATCGTTTTCATTTCTCGCTTTCTCAATGGAAATTTCTTTTTTTTTTTTTTTTTTTTTCTTTCTTTTTGCCGACTCCAATTTGCCGTTCACTTAATTCACCGTGGCAGAAACCTAAATTCTCCGCCGTCCGAATTGTGCCACGCCGCGTCGAAAGTGAATGGCCGGAATCGTCATTTCGGCCGGTTGCATCAGATTTTTCAGGCACTTGCGCAAAATGATTATGTGGCAACCTATCGCGGTTATCCGAAGAGAAAGAAACCGCGGAGGATGGACCCGCGCGACGTGAAATTCGCGCGGTGCCAACTTTCGCGCGTTTGCGTTGTTTTTTTTTTTTTCGGAGGCGACGCGAAATTGTTCCAGCCTCGGGTCTGGATTATGCTTCGGATGAGAAGACGCAATCGAAATTCCTCCGGCCGCTTTTGCGCTGCGTTTTGGGCGAGAGATCCTTTGTGTGCGTCCGCCATTTCTGTCTTGTTCCGATTTATGCAACGCGGGTCATTAAAATTTATGATTTAAGAAAAAATATGTATTTAAGGATTGGATTTTAGAACGTAGATATGTGGTAGGGATGCGAGTGCGAGCTGAGGTTCGAGCTCGCTTGTGGTGAATTTACTCCCAAACCAGAATTTTATCTGTGCCGCGTCCATCATTTTTTTTTTTTTTTCATCCCAAAAACCATGTTCCGTGCCGCTAATACGTGGCCGTTTTAAATCTCATCCTGTCTTGTTGTTTTTTATTTATACAGATTTTCAGACTGCCGCTGTCTCCGGCACGATATTTGAACGGAGGTTTTCCTCGAAAAATAAGAAATGTTATTCAAACGTAGCATTTGTGCGAAGTCTTTAAAGGTATTTTCAATACGGCAAAATATTTTTTCCAAATTTGACGGTATTTTATCACTCTTATCCGATCAGTTTTCGGGTTCTGTACAAACCGATCTTTTTTTTTTTTTTTTTTTTTACAAAGTTCAAGGTTTCTAACCTAACCTGAACATGTCTAAGTGCGAAATCTTACACTGCGCATATATGTGATCTGGGCTTTTTGCCAGTGATAAGAACCAGTTGCAAGGAATGTTGAAGAGAAGGTTAATTTGGTATAATTGTGATCTGGAAATAATTATAAATCAGGATTTAAGGATAATATACCTGTCCGGATGTTTTCAGTCATTGGTTTGGATAAGTAGCAACGTATTACAATAACAGTCGGTCATAAAAATTTAAAATCAATTAATTGTTCCCGCACTTATCGATTGGCTGCTTTACATTTTTATTTTAAAAAAAGCATTTACGCTGCACTTCATCTAAATATCGATAATTGCTTTTAACTTCTCGTTCACAAAATCGCGGTAAATGACAAAAATAAGAAAATTTTTCTTACTGAACGTCAGCAGCTAATTTTTGTTATGCACGAAACTTCGGATGTTTTCCGTTTAAAGGAAAAAAAAACAAAATTTTTACACTAATTATAATACATAGCAATTCACTGCGATTATTTTTATCTAGCAACAATCCTGTTTTGCTAAATTTTCCCATTTTCTTTTACGACACGTTATTTTTTTATTACACCCGTTTCGTATTCATCATATACTTTAAAATTTTATTATTATCCTCATTAAAGAGTCTTCCATCTATCTTGCCAAAGTTAGTTTCTTTATTCTGTTTAAATGTAAAGAGGGAAAATTAATATATAAATAATAAGCGAAGACTTACTAGATTATGATTGATAACGATGAAGTGAATCATTTAGTTTCCTTCTACACAACTCAATTTAATCAGGATTTTCTTAATAATAACGATAATTTAGTACAACCTAATTATTTTTACGGGACCATGTTAAATTATGCACGCACGCACTTAAAAATTTTAACTACGAGTTTGTTTTATTACCACGAATCGTTCTGTTTGAATGTGTTTAAAAAATTAGTGTAAATACAGGTTAACCTCAACTGAAGGCACGGGAACATGTCATCATAATTATTTCACCTCGGTGCGAGGAAAAATTATTTCAGCACATAATTTATTTAAATTCGATTTAGAGAAAGGGAGACCGATGTCAAATCACGAAGGCAAAAATTTAAAGGGCGCCTTCTGAAGATTCTTTAATATAATTTTCGAAAAATAAAGACTTTTCTCCTTTTTCCATTTTCAAACGAAAGTTACGAATGAAAAAGTTGGAATATCTTTCCGTTCTTTTTTAATTTTAATTTTTATACGAAGCTCGAAGTGTTCTTATTTTAATAAAAGCGAATTGAAAGAATCTGCATCTTCGAAAAATACTAATATTGGTGTTCGCTGGCCGTTCTTAGTCACTGAAAAAAAAAGAAAAAATAAGAAAATCCTTTCCTTGAACGCAAAAGAGATTCGCAATCAGATTCATCTCCCATTGTGGGAAGGGAAGAAAAGATATATTTTCGATTTTAAGGCATCGCCTCAGGATTTCCGCTATATTTCAAATGCCGAAATTTTCGATGTTGGACGCGGATTAGAATTTTTTTTTTTTTTTTTTTAATTTTAATTAATGACACAGTCAATATTTCGTGAATAGTTTACGCGTTACGATTAATTTGGTGTCGATTTTTATGTAGCTTACCAGTAATTTCCTTTCCATTCTGTGGAGGTAATAAAAAAGAAGAATATTGAGGACTGCAATAAAATGTGCTATGTAAATTACGTGTTATGTGCACGATATTTGAAAAAGCATTCGAATTTAATTAACGTGAAAGAAGAAAAAAAATTTAATCGTAGTAAAATTTTGATAGTAAAAGGCAGATTTGTTTTTGTTAAACATCGAAAGTTCATAATTACCGAGAGTATGGTCACTCGTCTGTTGTAAAGAACAATTTCTATCGAGTGCTATGTAAATAGGTTATTCGCATGTATATGTACATATTTTTTTTTTTTTTTTATTATGAAAATGAAATGGAATCGTTTTACGATTGATGGAGGGAATATTTCCATTTCAATCTGCTTTTGAGTGAAAAAGATCGAAGCGGGCGATAAAGTGGAATTTCCCATTTGATTCGAAATGAAAAGTTTGAAAAAAGGATTGCCGAAGCCTGATAATCCTTGATGGCTTCTGCAGATGCCCGATTTATATTCACTCTTCAGCGTAGAAGGTGGAAAAGAAAAAAAAAATAAAGTAAAAAGCACTTCTTTTTTTCGCAAAAATGCGAGGATTTTCTTTTATGTATAATGAAATGTTTGCCTTTATTGAGTGACACCTTTGGAGCGGAACAATCAAAATTATCGTGATCTCGGTTCGTTTATTTTGATCCTTCTCTCTTTTGCCCTCCTCCCCATCGGTGTTGTAAAACTGGTGGAAAGGCGCGAGGCGTCGTTTCCCACAGGTCGTTTTTCCCTGGGAAACTGCTTTCCGGTAGGAAAATCTTTGGTTTTCGAAAGAGTTTACCGAAGGGATGAAAGGTCTTTCGTTCACGATTCACCTGGCACGTAGCTCATTTTCGAGTGTTTCTCAGTCACCTTTTATAATTCGCTAATTTTTGGTATGACAACATGAGGTTTTGATTCGAAATCCAATGCGGCGTTGATCCGTTTGCAGGATAAATAATCATTCGGTTTCTTAGCTTGTTGGAATCGATTCTCTTGCATTTTTCCGGCATTTTATTAATATTTTCATGTCTTGGTTTATATATGAAAAACAAAATATATATATATATAAAGGGAATACTTCGTTTATTTTTCGTTTCTCTAATAAGATTATGATTATTAGAAAAGCCCATAAATTATTTGATGGGGTAAATGATATGTGTGAAGGAGTATTAAGTTCTTGAAGAATTCGAAGCTGCCCCAAAATTTGTTTTTTAAAATTATCAGTAGGGCCACTTTCTGTTTTTCTTTTCCTTCGTCATGATCTAAATTTGTTTTATTGTTTAAACAATAAGAAATCACTTTTTTTTTTTTTATATTAAACTTAATGTAAACGAAGGCATTGTACATTCTCAGCTATGCACATTGATTTACATCATGTTAAAAAAAAATCCGTCAAAAGTCAGATCTTAGGTCGGGGATCCAGATATTGAACATTTGTCTTTTTAAACCGATTAAGTAAAAGTAAAAAGTTTTTGGGAGATTTTCATTGGAAAAGTTTCAGAAAATTAAGGAAGTTAACCTTTCAGTCGGAAATTATTTGTAATAAATTATTCCTGTGATAGAAGTAATGAAGTTAAGGAATTTCAATTACCGACATCATTTTAAATCTTACGAATGACCACCTTTAATGTTAAGCCATGGGAATATATATATATACATATTACGAAGTTTAAAACGCGGTCGAAGGATTTAATAAATTTTGTAATCCGATATGAATCAATATACTCCACATGACCATGATTGCATTTAAATTCCTCTTGTTAAATATTTGTTAAAATGATAATAATAATTTTGAAGTATTTTAAAGTGAACGCGTTTTGTGTAAGTGCAAGTTCGGATTACTCCTAGTGAAAAAATTCCTTTGTTTTCGAATGGCATTAACAACACAAGATGTGAGCCTTCAAATAAAAAGATATATACGTTATGTGTATATGATAGTAATTATGATCATTTATGCAAGTTGCGTATGAAACTGACGTCGTACAAGCATTAAAAAAAAAAAAAAAAAAAAAAAAAAAAAAAAAAAAAAAAAAAATATTATTTATTGTTGAAAATAATATTCCTTTCTTCAGTTTTAAAAGAAAAAGAGCGGAGCGATCTATTTTGTGCCTCAACTATTTAATTAAAATATTTATTATAATAAATGAGCACAATTGTTCGAAAACTCGTTTTCATCGCCATCGATCATTCTCCTCCTCTTTTTTTTTAAAAAAAAAAAAAAATCTTCAGGTTTATTTCATACTTATGAGGTTCAAACAGCGTTAAGCGAGCAACTTTTGGGTTCATGTTCATTATGAACATTGAAAATAATAATAATATTTATAGAAAAAAAAAAAAAGGTCGTTAATTTTAGGAATCATGATGTAAAATAAGGTTCAGTCGTGTAGAAGAACCGATCTTGTCGGCTATGGAGTTCTCCGCTTTGCGGTCACTATCCTTGATTATGTATAGGTTGAAAAAATTCAGATCATGAGTATATGGGAACTGAGAAAACAGATCGCATTGAATTTTAGCTGAAGCATCGAATTTAAGGATGACCCTGTGCCCGTCAAATATTAATGTTCCTCGAATGAGTTTATCCATCTTTAATGCCTCAAACGTAGAATGATAAAAGTTTCGATGCGAATAATACCTCTCGGAAAAAATGATTTTTCTTGTGAGTTCCCTCTCGAAGCATTTAAGTTCATTGTTAATCCGTGGATATTCTCCGCCCTTACAGGCTTGTAAATTATATACCCTTGACAAATGCTCGTTTTTGAGCCTTAATTCTTTTATAAAATATTGAGAGTGACCTTTTCAGAGGCGACAAGAAAAGCGGTCGCGCATTTATAAAATGACCACTTTCTTACCGAAAGTTATAGGGCAAAAATAATATTTAACCTGACACAAACATTATCTTAAACTAACATGTTTGTCATCCGCTTTGATTTTCTTAAAGAGCGATATTACTCTTTCGAATTTCACGACGGCGAACGGTGCCATATGGGAACGAAAAAATGTGCGACTCACTGTTGCGATAATCAATATGCGTTGGACGGAAATTGCTGAAATTATTATTTAATGCGGTTTTCGGGAAAAAAAGGGCCATTGCGGCACGATGTTGGGCTGTTTCACAAACAACATCAAAAACTAATGGAAACGCGGATGAAATATTGGAATAGCGAAACTTTTCTTTTTTTCTTTTACCTTCTTTAGCATGAAAATCAATGCATTCAGGAAATCCGTGGAAATTGCTTCTAGATATTTCTTGCATTAGCACAGCTTACTTATTTCTTTTTCCCGGTTATTATTTATTTTTCTTATTTTTTTTTTCCGGAAACAGTGAACGACTTCCCTCCGCTGACAAATCGCAGGGTGACAAGCACTGATGTAAGATATGTCTGAGATTTGAGAGCACTGATCGAATTCCCGTTTTTCACGTTCATGTCTTACGGAGCATTTTTACGAAATGTGTTGTCAAGTTTCGTGACAGAAGATGAGATTCCTAACCGGAATGATGACGTAATGAAGATGAAAATACTTTAATCTTATTAAATTCAAATTTATTTCCCGGGCAAGGTATCACTTATATCATTTGCGGATGCTTCGAGCTCTCATTTTAAATTTAAATATGAAATTGAATTTTTGAACAGAAGCAAGAACAGAGACGGTCTATGAAAAATTCATTACTTTAAAAAAAAAAAAAAAAAAAAAAAAAAAAAAAAAAAAAACAAAACAAAA
>JAOWBB010006928.1:0-15524 GCA_028565995.1 Ricinus marginatus
GGGGGGGGAAATTTAAGTTAATTTTGCAAAAAGAGTTTTTGAAATTCCGCGCGGACAATGCAGCGAATTCCGTAGAGTAGAAAATGAAATTTTTTTTTTTTTTTTACTGAAAACGACTCCTCCCTGACGTTGGTAAGTTGTCAAGATTGCGAAGAATGTCATTTATTATGAGTTTAACTCAAAAAAAAAAAAAAAATTCGAATTATAAGTAAACGTATGAAAATGCGAGAGCGGAAACTGGGAAAATAACTCATCCGAAAGGTTTTCGAAAATGGATTTGGATCTCTCCAAATTTTCAGCACGAGCTCTCCGGTCTCGCCTCCGAAAACGTTTCCTCCGCAAAATCGAAATGATTCGCGACAAAGTGGACTTCCACCGCAGACGCTGCTTTCGCGATTGGATTTTTCCGCCGTGTCGACTCCGGGGACCGGCTCCGGGCGATGAAAAAATTAATTCCAGATTTCTGGAATGCGAGCGCAAGGTGCTCGCAATTAAGTTTCCGTTTGCCGCCTCCGACTCGTCAGAACCTGGAGAACATTTTGACCGCTCCCTCTTCGGGAATCGCTTAAATTTTGCAGGAATTTCACTTTGCGTGAAGGCCCTAATGAGAGATAAGTTAAAAGGAGCGACCGCCCATTATTTTTCCCGGCATCAAATCATCTCTTGATCCCTTTCGTTGCACGTTGATGGAGGCAATGACCATTTTCCGAAACGGGGATAACAACATTAAAATCTCTCAAAAGATAACGCAGACGGGTGTCTCTGCGCAGTTTGAAGAGGATTCAAACTTTATTCTTAGCGAATCTTAACTCGGAGCGAAGAATTCAACATTCCCCTAAACGATATCTTAATAAAAAGAAATTAGGTCTTTTAATATATACCTTATTGGTTCTGACATAATTTCACTTTTGCTGAATTAAAAAAAAAAAAATATTTATATAAAATTATTTAAATAAAAAATTTTACCGAATGAAAAATGTATTTCACAAACTTACAATTGATATATACATAGGGAAAATTAGAAGATGAGATTCGCATAATATTTTTTCTGATACTCCTCATTTTGATGGCTCAAGTTCAGAATCACCGAAATTAAAAACTGGATATAAATAGATGTCAATGTATTATACTTGTAGGTGCGTTGAGAAAATTTTTTGCAAATTAAATCGTTATAATATTTCCATAAATCTTACGTTGTAGAAATGAAATTTTTCACTTAAGAATTAATAATAATATCTTGCAGTGAAAAAATATATATTAAAGGAAATGAGAGCGGTTAAAAAACGGTCATGCATTCACAGCTCTTGGATAAAAAAAAAATATATGAATATGAAACACCTTTATTTAAATGTTTGATTTCGTTCGATTGATTAATTGAATGACCAATGGGAAGATTGCTGATATTAAATTTTGATATGTCATTATTTATTATTATTGCAATGCTACGGAAGTCGGAGCTTTTGTATGAAAAATGTATTCGGCATAATGCAGTCTTTTTTATTTTTTTTTTTTTTATTTTTTTTTTTTTAACGATGGACTCAATGCAAAGGCAGCACATTATGCAGCAATTGCGTCCGCATCTCGTCCCTCCGACAAAACCCATGGAAACTGGAGAATTTTTTTTCAATAAATTTCCCGTTTGGCGCGTAAAATTTCGAGCAATATTCCAGCAGCAAGCGGCCTCGGTTAATTTTTCAAATGCAGCGATCCAAAGACGAGACGCTGATCCGCGATGCAAATTCATTAAGCGAATCGCGTTAAGCAAAGCTGGAAAATTCATTTTTTAAAGTGAAGTTATCGAACGAGTCAGCGAAAGGAGCCGAAGCTTGGCAAAGTTCCCACTGTCACAGGATGAACCGAGCTCTCCTGGAAAACAGACTCGAAGCTCCCGCAGCGGAGGTCCCGAAAGGAAAATTTTCAGCCTCGCCTCGTCGGGACTCTGCATAACTTCGAACCCCCCGCCCCCCCCCCCCTCGGGTCGCTTTTCCGGGGCGCCGGAAACCGTCGTGAGAAACTTCTTTTCCGGCGGAAGGGAGGAAAAAAGGCGTCGCGACATGGGGTTGCGGCGAGGAAAGGACGAAGTGGACGTAGGTAATCGGATTTTCCATGCGGTTCGCCGTGAGGGGGCGGTCGGAAAACGAAAATTGTGCGGACAAAAGTGAGACAACCTTCCGTGGCAACTTCAAAGAAATGTTTAAACTTTTTTGCGACTCCTAAGATCCTTTTCCAGCCTGAGGGTATGCCGAATCTGACGTCGGAAAGGTTTCGAAAACCTTTTCAGATTTCAAAAGCGGAGGTTTTATCCATTAGGACGAGCGTCTTCGTGGCCGGCGAGGTGAGCCATTCGATGATTCGGACACCTTTCGAGGTCTTTTTCGACCTGTCGCTTTCGCGGACGAAAAGCCCCTGCATAGGAACGATGAGCGAAAAATAACTTCAAAGCTCGGGAAGAGAGAGGCGAATTAGGAAGTTCGCACGTTGAGGACAGTTAAGAGACGATGAATTCAAAATAATTTACGGAAAGGGACAGTGCTTGGTCTTGGGGATGCCTTTCTGCTGCAGCAGGGGAAAAAAATGCAAATGTACAAATTTACATAAAAGGAACTTTGTAGAAAAGATAATTAGACGATTCTGCTTGTTTGTTTCGTGCTCCGAGAAGAACTATCTGATTCATCATATGAATTTCAATCTTCCGAAAGCTTATCGATACCGAACTGTAGGTTTTTTCCAATAGAAATATCATCGGTTACGAGCAGGAAAATATTTCAAATAATAAAATTATAAATTGTATCTTGCTGTTTCGCGAGCGTTCGTGATATTTCACATGTCGACATATCTGTGAGCTACTGCGAGGTAACTTCGTCCTGGATAGCCGTTACAAGCACCGCAGGCATTTTTAACTAATATTCTCTTTTGCACCAAAATATATTCTGGAAACGTCTGTAAACTTAAAAAAATAAAACCGATATTGCAGTGTGGAGACCAGCTCGAAATATGACATCGCTATGGCGACTGGAAATCAATGTTATTGTTTGCCAAATGAAGATTTAAAGCTTTTTCTTTACCTTTCTCTGTTCATACAAAGGCTACTACTAAGCAGAGAAAATAAAAGAATGGGATCAAATGGGGCACTGGGGTTTACTTTATCTCTATTCGGGCCTAAGAAAGTGCTTTCACGTCAGCGGGATTTATGTTCTTCATTTTCGAAATGGCAGTCCGTCCTGCTGCTGAGCTTTTCTTCCGGTTGCACGGCTGTCCGTAGTCTCTAGCAGGTTCGAGCCCCGTGGAGGTGCCCAACGGTCCCTGCTCAAATTTTTTTTTTTCCATTTTCCATCCACATTAAGTGATACTTGAGAATGTTCCGTGCGCTGCTTGAAATTTAAAAAATAAATGGGAAACTCAAGCGAAGCGGTTTCTTGCGAAGTTTAATTTGATTGCCGGCAAAGGGTTTATTAAAAGAGATTCCGAAGCAAATAATCAGGAATGAATCAAACCATATTTTGATAAATGCTTAAACTGCTTACGATATCATTTGTTAAAAAATGAGAATTGAGTAGTGAAGGTGGCAAAGAAATTTGGAAATTTAAATTATTGTAACTCGGTGAAAAAATTTTTCTGTGCTTTCCCTAAAAATTTCCCCGCACGACATACATCATTTGTTTAAACATAACTTTTAATATGCATCGGACCATGTAAAGGTTTTGAAGTCGCCATCACCCATTTTTAACTACCTTAAATTCTTTTCTTTTACATTTCTCCGCAATTTTATTTTTTTTCTTTATTTACTTTTATTCAAACTCTGTATTTTTTTTTTTAATAAATTGTATATTCGCATTAAAAAGCTTGTCTGTGTTCATTTTGCAATACAATCATTTTTCCTCTCATCTAATGCCTATCACAAATGCTTGCTGTCGGCATAAACACGTGTCTTTCACAAAACAAGTTTGAGGGATTATGTTTAAACAAAAAATTTATATATTTATACATAAATCTATGATACACATATTATATATAGTACAACCTAATATTGTATACTATATATATATATATATATATGGAGAAGCAGGCATCAAAACGTTTCTGAAACAACTTTTTGGATATAGAAGTAAGGAAATTTTAATGAGAGTTACAAAGCCAATTTTAAATTATAGTGTGATTTATGAAAAGGTTCTTGGCAACACTTTAGTTCCGACTTCATTCCATCTGCTTAAGAATCGTATTTTTTGTTATCTTAACTGCTAAAAGCCCTTCCTATATAAAAAATTGATCTTTTGCACATAAGCCAGTTACCTATGATATTTTTCCTACTTAAAAACCTTTAACATCCAGGTAATTTGAAACTTGCACCTATAATTAAGTTATTTATTTTCCATTTGGATTTTGATTCATATTATGTTTATATATCCATGACGTCACTGAAGATATTTCAAAAGAATAATCCCAATTACAATTTTTCATTCATAAAGTAAAAGAATATTTTGTCCTCACCAACATTGTTTGGATTCCCCTTTTCCCCCCTTCCAACATTCACCACCCATCTAAATGAAATAACTTGCTTTCTTGCTTAAAAACATTGCTGTTATTTATAACATGTAAATTATTCAGTTCCAGACTGGAGTAAAGCAAAACACAGGGTCTGACTAATGTGAAATACAAATTTAGAATTTTTGAAGTCTTCCACGACGGACTATTAATTAATGAGTACTTTTTAAACATTATGTTTAAGGTTTTTATTTTTTTTTGATTTATGAATAAACCTATAGTAAAAGATTTTTACATGATGCAATTTTTAAGTTTTTCCTTGAAGGCTCTTTTCACGTTTAAATTTTCTATTATTATTACGATTCCCATAAGAAATACAGAGCATGTTGAGAGAAATTTTGAAAAAAAAAAAAATTATTTTTCTTTTTCGATTTAAAATTACAGCATAAGTTTCAGCTGATCCTGTATTTATGCAAAACCCTTTTCCGTATTCATTTTGTGTTTGGATAGAATTATCCATAAAAATTATTCAACGGATAAAAAAGTTTATTATAATAATTGCATTTTAATCGCTTGAGACGGATTATTATTAAATGGAATTAGGATTTTCTTTAGGGAGAGGATAAAAAAATTTCATTTTTTTTTTCGGGTAATATTCAGCAATAAAGAATTTTTCTTCTCTTCATATTTTTATTCGGTTTTTTCGAAAAGACTCTACGAAATAGATCGATCTGGACATTCGGATTAAAAAAAAAAAACCCGGATAGGAAGTGAAAAATTTCACTGGAAATTTAAAGGGCAAAGATTTACGCCATTAAGGTGCGAAAATGCAATTTCATCAAGTAATATTCGTTTATAGTGTGACGGTTATAGATACCTGCACCTTTTTGCATTTATCTCATCCTTCAATATATCGCGTAACTTGAACATTAACCTGGCACTAGCATAACTAACTATTCATGATAACGATAGAAATCATTTCCATTAAAGTGAATGATTGACTCTCGTGCACGAATGTTGGGGAGCGGACATTTTCATGTTTCAAATAACAATTTTCGTTTTTTTTCAGAAAGAAAATTCCTGCGCAAAAGTCCACTGAAAAGGAGACCTTTTTACCAGCGCGAATGTCGTATTTTAAGTCTCGTTGGCTAATGAGGTTACAACCATATTTCTCATTTTCCTTACTTTTTACATTTCTTGTACAGAGAGGCATTCAAGTTGCGACAACCGAATTCTTCATTGCGTATAAACTTTGTAAAGCAATCAGTTAAAATCTGCACCATGTCAATTTCGCATTAGGCATTACATACTATAAAACAAGCGAATTTTTTTATGTCTTTTTTTTTTAATGACAGCATAAAAAAATAACAAAAATGTTATTGGAAACGAAAATTCAAAAGGATTTTGTTATTTATGACTGCAGCTATTATTATTATTATTTTTTTTTTAATTAGATTGTAACGGAGGACACGCAGGTTTAACCTCTTTTAAAACATTCATTGCATCAAACTTTAACTACAAACAAAATTTATTTAAGCTTTTCTGTATCATATATTATAAGGCAAGCTTTATAATTTCCAATTTGGGCCTCAGGTGCGTTTAATTTCTCTTTGAAGCAGCCAAAATGTCTAGGCAGCGTTAAGGAAAATATGGTTTTGAATTAGAGTTCCCACAAGTTTGCTATTTCTAACATGCGATAAGAAAATTAAAAAAAGTGAAATGTTTCGTTTGAAATTATGGTAAGTTCGAAATCGTCAAATATTCCAATACTTTACGCAGGTTTCGTCAATTGCCATTCAAAAATCTTATTGAAGGGTAGAAGCCATGATTACAACTGCATTTTTTCATTATTTACTCATTAATCTCTATCATTATTATACGTTACATGTTTCCATTTATAATATTATAAAAACTGAAACGTTATCAGTAGCTTATGGTGTAAATGCAAGTTTATTATTTAAAAATTAAGATAATTCGCATGTACAATTGTTACTTTAGTTATTTTACTTTATTACTGCAATTCATTTTAAAATGAGCCGTATCGTTTCTTTATGTAATTAAACAGGGATGAATTAAATAATGACATTCTCAATAAACGGTCTTTATGTAACTTAAACGCAGTCATTAAAATTAATTTTCTAATTTTTTTGGCTCGGCTTTAATTTAAAAAAAAAGGTTAAGTTGCAGTAAATGAAGCAAAATAATGCGGGCCATCTAGGTTGGAACATGTCTATTTTAGTCTTTATATTTCATCTGCTTCAGGGCATGACAAACTTGATAATTTGAGGAAATTCTCAGTTTTTTTTATAACATACAGAATGAAAATTCAAACCTTTAATTGCAATTAGCATATAGGTTATTGCAACTGCACATACTATTTGTTCGAACCGTAGGAAATGAATTTTTTGTATTGCGTCATATGAAAATAAATATGAATTAAATTATCAGGCTATACTTTTTTTATGTTGCAAATAGGTGAGAGATTCAACATGGTTAGCATAGAGAATGTAATATTGCTTAAGAAACTTCCCCATTAAAATCTTTTATGATCCTGATATGGTTTAAATTCCGTAACGCATAAGTTTTCAAACAATTTCCGAAGTTAATTTCTTCACCGTTTTCTTCCCACAGGATTAATTCACTTGTATAACAAATTCGTATTCACATTAATTCACAGTCTTACATATACATTGAATTAGTGAAGTTAACTTTCCAAAACGCAGTAAAATAATTATACAAAACTGTTTCAAGATGAGGAAAAGGAATGAGGCTCAGTGCCTCGCCGTTTGACATATTCATGTATTGCATTTAAACATAATTATTTTCAAAGACATGATGGTATATATTTTACATAATTTTGTAATCTGTTAATATTTGCATTTATATGGATTTTCAGATTTGTACCGATTTTGATCAGATATTTTCTTTTTAATACTTGCATTACGTTTGTAAGAGAAAAACTGTTTGAATTCTTTTTTCTTCAAATCGTATTTTCAGATTTAAAGCTGAAAGAGGATTAATAAGGAATTTGCTGAAGATTTATACATCTTTATTATTTATAATATACTTTTACTTTAATTAAGCGAAATTTTAAATCACTGAAGAAATATTAACTAAACGCACCATAAATGATTGGATTTATTTCTATTGTCACAGTCATGATTAAAATGAATTAATACATTTAAACATAGATAGATCGTTTCAAACATGTTAATCTCACTCTAAACATCATTTACATATTGATGAATAAAACTAATTTTTCTCTCAGCACTGTTAAAATTCAATTCATATTTAGTTAGTAAACATTTTTTATTCAAAATTTAGCATTTTATAAAACTGAGTATTTATACTTTGCAAATTTTATTTTTTAAATCTTGAAATATCTCATTGTATTAAAAAATATAATATAGTTCGATCTTAAATAGATTATATTTTGAATTTTCCTTTCAAATGTGCCTTGACTTAATATTCATAATTCACACATGTATAAACGGTATAAGCATAATAAAAATTACACCTGATTAAGAAAAATATTTTCCTAAACGATTCTTCCTATTAGAAGTTATAGTTAAATAGATAAATCAAATAAAAATACTCGGAAAAAGATTTAAAAAACAATACAAATAATAGAATTATATATATATATATATACTGAAAATTATAATTGATGAAACTGTTGAGTTAATAATTATTTTTTATATTTCATATGCTAATAAATATCAAATAAATTAAGAACTTATAAAGAATAATGAAAATGGCCAGTTGAAAAATATTTCATACGTATATTAAATGATATATCATCATTATAATTTGATGTTTTGCAAAAAATGAAAAAAAATTCTTACCAGAAATATAACGCTGAATTACACCTAAAGGTCTATGTTTAAATCATTTTGAAATATTTATATTTTACACTTTTTTTATTTTTTTACATAAAAATGCATATAGCTTAATGCTGTTCGCACCCAGTTCACTTTTCCAACTAATAAAGCTTTTTATTAGAAGGTAGATTTTGTTCATAATTCAATTGCACTTTTCTTCCTTCCAGATGAAATCCTTTTGATTCTAATCCTTGGCAGGATTTGCGACAGAATTTTCTGTCTTTTTGATTTCAGTACGAATTCAGGGCTCTGGCCTCGTTTTCAATCTGAACCATGCAATCGGAGGCAATGGATTCAATTCGGACACTTTTTCCCTACCATTTTGTGTTTAGAATATTTGCGTAAAATCTTTTGTAAAAATCTTCTCATTCTCTTGAAAAAATTTTAGGTATTTTTTTGGAAAATTCTCGTGCTATAAAAAACACAACGGTCACACTATACAGCGGTCAGGACTTACTGACCTTAATTTCCATCCATCTTGAACTATTAAATTATTGCTTCTGTCGGAGATTTGTATGCTGGCATCAGTTCGTTCGCATAATAAACATATTTGACACCACTTGAGAACTGCACAATATGTATGATGGGAAAGATAAATACTTAACAGTTTTGTTTTGCTCAGTGACATCATAATTCCCTTGCCAATTTATTGGTGCACTTCTCGATAATAATTTCAAATATTTATGAAATTTTGGTCTATATGAAATTCACTCTTCTCACCATTCCTTCTTTTGTCCATTTTTATTCCTGATATCCAATATATTAAAGCTAATTCAGTTACAATTGCTGTAAAAAAAATTTTTAAATAATCAAATAGGAATTCAATGCATCTTACGTTAATTTTTCTAATTAAGAAGCTTCCCCCTTTGATCTGCATTATATCAATAACATTTCTTAGGTAGAAAAAATTTATAGTGGAAATATTAAAAACTTCAAAATCTGTAAGAGTGGCCCTTATTGATCATAATGGAAGAAGTTTCATTTACATTCCAAATTCATCATTGCAAACATCCAGTTTTTTATGCTTTAAGTGTTCATCGAGTTTCAAACTTTTGATAGTTTTTCATAGAAATCAAGTTATTTAAAAAATGAAGTTATAATTCGAAATATTTTACTTCTGCAAAGTTTTATATTCTAATCAAGAAGTTTACTCACGCTTTTAAGTTTCAAAATTTGGAGGAAAAATTAAACTATTTCGTAAAATTTTTCAACGGATGAAATGTAACGAAAAGTGAGGAAGTTTGCAGAATGCTTTTTATTCTTACCAAAATGATTGTTTTAAATTTTAAATTAAACTAAATAATCGTTTTAACTGTGCACTAAAATAGCAATTTGATTACATGAGACATTTGCAGAAAAATTTAGTTTTTACATTATTTGATTGATAATTAAAATAACTGAACAATAAAATAAGGGGAATGAAATAAACAGTTAAAAAAATAAAATCTTATATCAGTCTGCAAAAAATTCCATTGATTATCATTATTAATGTTACATTTTCTTTATATATGTTCATTTATATGTTATCGCAAATTAGCATAATTAGTGCTCCGAATGGAATTCACAAAAAATTGTAACATACGTTACTTCAAATAAATGGCGTTTATGTTTTGTTGTTCATGCATAATTCTATTTTTACATAAAATGTGAAAGCAGAAAAGCGAAGCATTTTGATTGGCTGCTATCACATGCCTGACTTTTTAAAAAGTAAATTTTACGGTTTTAAATGAGCATAACAGTTCCATTCGATGTTGGTCAAAAAATTCGTAATAATAAATAAATAATAAAATAATTTTTTAAACCTATCTGGGTCGCCATTTGGAAATTTTTTACAAAAAGTACCGGAATGAAAGAAAGAAATTTGTTTAAAAAAAAAAATTTTTTTTAGATGAATGTTATAACGTATACGTTATAAAATGGAAACAAAGTATAAACTAAAATCCCTGAGGAAGCTTGCAAAAAAAAAAAAACAGTGAGCTGCAAGTGATAATGTGATTGCTTATATAAATGAATCCGTTCGATAAAAACCTCGGAGATCTAACCTTAACCTAAAATGCGAAAATCAAGGAAAGAGATTAGTTTTTCGGTGAGAGCTTAGAAATAAGAATGAGATTGCCAAAAGAGCAATGAATAGCGAATCAGGGCAAGGAAGGGGAAGGAATAACAAAAAAACTGAGGGGATGATTGTTTGTAAGGGATGAAAGTGAAAAAATTTTCGTTTTTTACGCGAAGTAAATCTGACTATGAATAACGCGTGACAAAAAGAACCAAAGGAAGTGCAGCAGCCTTTAATCGAATTTTTTTACTTAATTTATCATTAATATTTATGAGATGAAACACCTAATTCAGAATGAAATTTTTTTTTTATTCGCGACATATTTAAGGTATTTTCACATTAAAAAAAAATTGAGATTGTAATCTGCGTTAAAGAAGGCATTAAATGTAAATGGACTTTGACAAAAGCAAGTTATGTGTTAAAAAAGTAAAGCAAGTTCGCTTTTATTAAGTTCTTTTTCCACATTGTTCGGAGAGCAAAATATTTCCCAAATTTTAGTCAAAGTTCCGGTAATAGCGGCGCACTAAATATTAACGGCACCGAAATGCGATTGAATGAAGTTATAAATTAATCATAACCATTAATATTCCAGTTTTTCAGTATCAGCCCCAAAATTCTGTGGAATTAATTGAAATTAAATTTATCACTATGATATATTAAATTCTCCTTTTCTTGCCTATCCTTTGGGTAATATGTAAGTTAAGAGTGAAAGAGTTCTTAAGTTAAATTTAATTCTCTTTTGTTGCAGAATCTGAAGAACCAAATTATGACAACGAACCTTTGGGTCGAGCAGGTGAGTTTTTTGTTTTTTTATAATACATATAACTTAAATATTATGCAAAAACTATTGAATCTTCTGTTGTGTAGAGAAGTTACTCAAATTCGTTGAGTTTTCGTGATTAAATTAACTTTCAAGCTTTTTATTAAAACCATTACTATTGTAATGATTTGTTTTCATGTTAAGCAGAAGTCTCATCCACTTTCATGTAATTTGCCTATTCTTATTTTATTTAGAATCAGACTAATGTAACAACAATGTAGTTTTTTGCACTAGCATGAATTTTAAATGTGTTAACTTATCCGATTTACGGTTTAAATTCGTGAAAATATAGTCTCTTTTTTTTTTCTCTCTCTCTTGAGATATGGTTTACCCATTTCGAGTTGTTTATAAGCATTTGAATCAAAGAGCTGTATTCTCTTTTCAATGATTTATTATTCTTCCAGCGATGTCACATCACTTTTAAATTTTTTATTTAAGTTATTCATTTTTTTACCAATAAAAATTGCCATTTGATTCATAACGTTGCCTTTTACTTTCCCAATTTTTTCACTCTGTATTGCAGACGTGAGTGTAATTGACAGGACTTTTAAGACATGCGGGGAAATTTTAAGATTTGAATTCCAACAAACGAATAGTGGTAGACCGATATAAATATTTTCTCTTCAAGCTCTAATTCATTCGTTAATGTCAAATATTTCCCGGAGCATCCTGGAGGATTAAAGTACCACAACGTCCCAATAATTCATTCATGAGCTACACGTTCAGAGAGAGATTTTCAGAAAAAAGCTGTATCATATTCATCTCCTGGGTGAGTTTCCACAATAGATCAGTTCATACCACAAGGGTTTTTTTTGCACGTGTCCTAGAAAAAGTTATTTGTCCGGTTTTTAAAGAATACAAATCCAATTCTGGGACAACGAAAACATCTCATGGGTTATTTTTCGGCAAAGCCGATTTTTTTGTGTTAATACTCTCATCAATTAATGAGTGCGACTGTAGGAATTACGAAGCGGAAAGTAGCTCCGGAAAACCGAAAAAATGTTTCAAAAATTTTTATTTTGGAATAATCCGAACCGCCATATGAAGTTCACTCCATCGATCACTCCTTACATAAGTGCCATGAATATGAAGTTCAAAAAGGGAGCTTTGAATATATTAAAAAATCACTTTGAAAAATCTTTTACCCGATGTATGAAGTTATTCAATCCCATCTCACGAACATTGGTAACGCCTTACTTTAACTATCTCATTTATCGAATCAAAACATGTATGTAAAACCATAAGCCGTATAAGATTTAAGTTGCAGAAAATTTCGGCATGACTCCAGAACACCGTGTTTTTTGTGTTTGTGATAAAAAAAAATGCTCACTTTATTCTGGTACTCCTATGCGGAAAATCACAAGGAAAGTCTTTCATTAAAAACACGTGAGGAAATTTTAATTCAAATTTGAGCTTCCGAAGGTAAAATACGCGAGAGCTCTGTCCGTTTGATTAAAATACAAATTAACCAAAAACGAATTTCTAATTCAATTTTTCAAATATGAAGCTCAGAATTTCTTCTTGGATTCGTTCATTTGAGCCCATGTCCCTCCGGAAAAACTCAAATACCTATTTCAAGTTGGGCGTTTCATTTTATTTCGAGTTTTAAGCCCTCGTAGTAATCCACATTTGAAATAGTGCTTTTCGGATGCTATAAATCTCACTGCTTATTAGTTAAATTATCCATTGTTTTCTGTGCATCGTTATTTATTCGGAGATCAGGTCGCTCAGTAGACAACCATCGGCATCCGATTGCGGGATGTGGATTTTCGAAGATTTCAAAATTTTTTCATCTGCCCCCTTCCAGTGCTGACACAAAAGTCGAACTCTTTCTTAAAAGAAGAAACTTGTTAGTTATCCATCAGAGCTTAATCGTCCGTAAAAACGATTGCGGTAGGGAAGCATCTATTATAAAGTTGTCAACGTTTCCTCCTTGCTGGAAAAGTCTTGGGGGGTTTTCTGAGTCAGGGCGCAATTAATGGAATTGAAATCCTTTTTAATTATAACTTTCCATATATTTGAAGGCGGTTGGTTTCTCTTTAAGTCATACGGCGACAGTATATATAATGTATAAATTTCATAAGCATCCAATGTGACATTCCAAAGGAACTCTAAAAATTTTTATCATGTTCGTTGATTCGACTATGCGAATAGATCTGTCACTGATATATTAACATTTTGCTAAGCAAGTGATTCGCGGAGCTCGATGAAGAGATTAAAAATTTTAAAAAAGGAAAGGTCGATAATATAAAAAATTTTTCAATTCTTGTCTACACAAATTCAATTTCACTGTAAAATAATGACAGTTCTTTATTCCAACTCAAAATCATTTTCTTCCTCTGAAGGTGGCAAAAGGTTTTTCGATGATAGAAGAAAAGGTTTTAATAAAATTTTCTTCAAGTTTTCTTTTCAATTTTGCTGATATTTAGGCTTTATTTTTTGTCACGAGCCAATTATGAAATATCTTTCTTTTTAAGTGAACAAAGGGAAATGACTTATTTTTCTGTAGATTTGTCAGCTTTGCATCCTCCATCATCTCGTGAAAAATGATAGAAAAATATATAACAGAATTTGTCAATAATTTCCGGGGGGGGAAGAAATTTTCTGAACGTCAAATCAATCGCCGTAATTTACAAAAGCATCCAGAATTAGATTAGATTGTCAGAGGCTATCGCGAATTGAAAATTAGTTTAAAAATCGTAAAATTCTGATGCTTTTAATTTCGTTTTACGTGTCTTTATTTATACAGTAACTCTCGTAAAATATAAAAAAAAAAAATCAAAAAAATCAGCTTTTATATAACGCAGGATATAAATTTTAATATTTCGTTATCAATAGAAGATGGAATTCAGAGAAATATCTCGATTTAAACAATTTTTTCATTAGACCTATGCCTGTCATATACCAAAAAATATGACAGCTATTGCCGAATATAGCTATTGTTCATAATAGCATAATATAGCTATTGTTCATTGGGAAGACATTTGCAGTTTATTTTAAAAATTTATTTTAGGTACTCTTGAAGCAAATAAATATCTAAAATGAATATACAGGAGCAATTTCGAAAAACAAATGGAGAAAGTATGTTTATTATATATATAGCCATCAATTAGAGAAAGCGGAAAAGAACAAAAATTTATTGCTACTTATTTATTGATAAAATTATCGCGGACCCTATGAAATTTTCAGCCGTAGTAAATTTATAACATGTTAAATATGTAGAAGAAAGAAATTTCGTCGACTAAATAATAATTATTAGTCGTCAACCATTCAAATTTAACAAATATTTGAATAATGGAAGAATAATTTTAAAAATTAAATTTTTAAGTCTTCAAAGTTCACACGGTACATGTAAACGGCATATAAAATATACATTTGTGACGAGGTTTTTTTTTTTTTTTTAAATTATATATATCTTCAACGAAATTAAAAGATTTTCATTCTCAAACGTTTTTGTAGGGAAAAATATTTTTTTTTTTGACAATTAAGCTCTTGGAAAAAAATGTGATGAGTTTAAACTGCTTTTGCGGATTATGGAAAAGTTTTAAAACAGAAAGTCTGAAATTTTATCCCAACAGTTTTTCAACTCCTGAATTAATGCCCTGTCAGGATGTCCGATATCCTTCAGGAATACTGCGTACAATATTTTGTAATTACCACAAATATACTTGGGACAGCATTTTCCATCACAGAAAAAGAATTTTTTCTCATGATTTTCAGACTGCCGCAACTTTTTGTCAAATCCATTAAATATTAATATAACAATGTTTTTTATACACGTTTTTTTTTTGTCCAGATTTTTTTTTCGTTGTTCAGCTAACATCCGATTATAACGACGATGGATATAAATAATTATTTTCGGTCAAAAATTCCAAATTCATTTGCGGTACTTTCTTTCTTCCAGTCTTGGTACGACTACAAACTGAGATGGGACCCGAAGGAGTACGGCGGGGTCCACATGCTGCACGTCCCTTCCGATCATATATGGAGGCCCGACATCGTGCTTTATAACAAGTAAGTGCGTATCTACGTATTTATTGTTGAATTAATGCTGTTTATATTTGCAGAAATGAAAACTGTTATAATTCTGATGGGGAGGAAAACATATACACATCTTCAGTGAACAATTTTTATTTGGAAATTTTCAATTTTAAAATTACAGGGCATGGAAATTGTATCGTCTTAACATTTCCTTTACCGTAAAACTCTGTTTTCAATATAGCGAATTAACTTCTTTTTTTTTTTTTTTTTTTTTTTTTTTTTTTTTTTTTTTTTTTTTTTTTTT
>JAOWBB010006929.1:0-15523 GCA_028565995.1 Ricinus marginatus
ATATTAAATATTTCTAAGGCAATAAAAAAGGAAAATATGTACTTTTGAACTTTATCAATGAATAAACAGATCTTTCAAAATTTTTGAGCCTTTTTATTTAATATAAATAAATATAAATAAATATTGACTTTGTCTTATTATTAGCATTTTTTTCTTTCCATTGATTTAATATATTTAATTAGCTCTTTGCTGATGAAGGCAATTCAAATGAGAACTTTTTTCGGTAAATTTTAGATGTCTTAGACAACGATCAATGAATCAATGAAATTGGGCTCGTTAAAAGAAATAATAAGGTTAAAGTTTAAAAACTTAAATTGTTGAAGTCTAAACAACCGAGGAAAATATCAGATTCATATCTTACCTTTCTTCTGTGAGATGAACTGATGGAGAATTACAATAATATTTTCTTTGCAGTTCTTAATCAGAGTTGTCACTTTTCGCAAATATTTTATCACAATTAAAATGTATTACCGAAATATTAAAACGGGATTAAATATAAAATTTAGTATCCTTTTAAAACCACTATAAATCTCTTTTAATATATTGTCACTTGTAAATCGACTTTTCGGACGTTTCAGACTAGTTAAACTATTGTTCTCACAATTAATACAACCAATTTCTTCAACTGAAATCGTCAAATGTCCACTGCCAATTGTTTCGGGATGATTCAGCGAACCGGAAAACCAAATGTGATCTTTAACACGCAAATTTAATGTGAAATTTCTCAAATTGTCATCTGCTAGTAAATGAAGAATGGATTCTGCTTCGTTCCACATATTTGACTTCATTTTTAATTTTATTTCAAATTCATATCTGAAAAATATAAACTAGCAATATATTTTTCTGTTTTATTGAAAATAACGATACTAAAAAAAATTAAAATACATCTCATTTACACAAAACTGTACATAAAAAACAGTATCCGTAAAAATTCTCATTTGAAATTCACGAAATATCATGCGTAATAACTAAATTAATAAAAAAATTCTTACAAAAAATTTTGTAAAAGAAATTCATATAAATTCGAAAATAAGAACTTGATATGGAAATAAGATGTACATGAAAAAAAAGTACATTACTCACCTGTCCCATGATCTCATATGGCATTTATTTTTTGGACTAAATTGCTTCACGATTTGACAAAATCGAAGTTTTCCTTCATCTGGAGTATCGTCACAATATTCTTCATATGATTCTCCATATAAACATATTAATTTTGATCTTAAAGCCTGTGGAAGACTTTCCATCATCTGAAAAAAAAATCAAATCATTTGGTCACAAATTCTGCATTTATTATAATAGAAAAAAGATATTTTTAGAATTTGAATTTAATTTTGTTTAATACTAATACAATGCATATTTATTTATTTATTTATTTATTTGTTTATGTATGTATATGTATCATTTACACATACATTAAATCACATTTATTTCCATTTTAAAAACAATACTTTTAGGTATCCAATTTAAAATGTTATAATTCTTAGCATATTCAGGATGTTTTTCATCGGCAACAGAATATTGTTCTTATAACTCATTTGTTTAAGAAAGTTTTCAACACATTTTTAACGAATATAATCACAAAATATAGCTATAAAAATAACTGAAGCTTACATTTTGAAAATGGTTATGAATTTTGACTATGCGAACGTCCTCCACTATTCCCTCCCAATTTACCGTAATGCCATGGAAGTGAACACAATTTTTCTGAATGTCGGCTGATGTACTTTTATGCCATGTAGTTTTGCGGCACAATGATGAATACTGATCCCACGTGAATATCGGCTGCACTTGCATTTCCGTCTCTCCACTAGCATCGTTCAAATAATGGTTAACGCAGGGGCATAAAAGAAAAAATGCTGAAACTATCGCTAAAAAGACCTGCAACATTTTTTACCAGGAAAAATCCTATATTATTCGACTTGCTAGTATTAATTTAATTAAACTTTTAAAAGTAGAAATTTTTCATATTTTTATATATCGGTAATGTATTTTTATATATCCGTAATACTTTTAAAATAAGAATCTTTTTTTTATTATTTTGCAAATTCCATACTGGGTGGTTAAGAAGGTAAGATAATTATTTACATAATAGTCTTAGGATTAAAAAAGTAGATAAATCACCTGTATTTTGCTAAAATATGTTCCCAATCGGATATTTCTTCTTTTGTCAATGAAATAACCTAAAATAAGAGGAATCGAAGCCAAAATGGTAGTGAGACCTGTTTTAGGTGTCAACGTGACATCTGTAAAATGTTTCAACAAGGCAAATATCGGTAAAACTAGAGTTGCAATTCCAACTATGGGCAGGAAAAATATTAAACCAACAAGAGCTAAAGTAGATCGTATCAAACCATAGAGAGTTGCCCCCTGACAGCATAATACCGCAATCTGAAAATTCAAATTATTACTGAGAAACTTTAAATTTATTTACATGAGACATTATTCACAGCGAAAGATTTTACTGTAATTATTTACCTGCCACCAGGAAAGAGTGACACAATGAGGTATAAGAACTTTATATGTTCCTTTCCAATTATCTCTAGACGCCATTCTGATAAATATCGCAGGCATTAATAAATAAAAAACTCCCCGGAAATTTAAGCAAAATTCGACGCCAGTGCCCACAACTTGGCTAGCAAAACAAGGAAGGCCGTAACTTTGCAAAGATGGCAATTGTATGTCCAAAAATCTCCAAGTCTGACGAACAACTCCGTCTGTCTCATAAGGATATTTCGCCAAAACGTTAACACCAAAGGAGAACAGCATTAAAAAATCTATTTTCTTTGTGGAGAGTCTTTCGTAAAAGAAATAAAGAGTGGTGAATGTTAGGAAAAAAGCAACAATGGCGAATTCACTTTGAGGAATCCACATTTCTGATATAAAGGGGTATGCAATTAAATTTATAAGCAGACTTAAAAAATATACAATGAAAGGTCTTAAGTTTTTTTTGCAGTACTCGAATTCGGCATCTTCCGTGTTTAAATTCCCATCTCGATCGTAACTTAAAAATAGTCGGGACCAAACGCAGAAATTGGAATATTCTTTTTTTGTCTGAAGCATTTGGAGAGTGGAAAAAACCATGATAAAGAATGATACATAATAAATAAACATGGGCAAGAAAATTAGAGTATTTTCAAAATTAATCATTGGATATACGATGAAAAGAATTAAAATCTGTAAATGTGAAGCACTTGGCAGAAAATTAAACGGCTGATTTCCATAACGTGAACTAAAATGATCCAAAAATTTCAAATAACTCTGATGGACTGTGTGAAATGGGTGCAGCAAGGTTCTTTGAAAATAATTTAAATTCTGAATTTCACGATTTCGGGGATCCGTCAATGTTAACACACGATGAACCAAAGGAAGTTCTCCTCTTGAATATGTTATTGCGGCATTTTCCAAATGATCCTCTGTAAGTTTTTCACCAAAATTTTCTCCTCCTTCAGACCAATCTGTAAACAAAATATATTGTAATATACATCTACACAAATCCAATCCAATCGTTTACAACAATAGCAATGTGTTAACTCATTTGTCAAACTTATTCTCAATTAATTATCAAATACCTAGAGAATCAACTGGATAACTATAGCTATCATCTTCATCAGTATTATCTAAATTATTATCACCTTCTCCAGAATAGTTTTGTGAATTATTTTCAGACTTTATAAAATTGTTTTCACAAGCACTATTTGATGTTTTTGATAAGTTTTTAGCCTTTACTCCCTGCTCAAATAGATCAACCTTTTTCATTTTTCTTCTCAACTGTTCTGAGGTAATGAAATCTTTACCTGCAGATAAACTGTAAGAAGTATTTGAAAATGCTTTTTATATTTATTTTTCATTTTTAGTATTAAATAATGCAATAAGTGCTACAATTGTGACTTTACCTCAAAAACATTTCACGAGCTGCACGCTTGGCTAACTTTTCATTTTGAGATGTAGTTAAGCATGCTTTCACATCAAGATAGTTATGTTCAGTTATTCCCTCTCCTGATTCTAAACATTTTCTTAAAATATCGGTGGCCTCCACATTCCCTTGTTCAGATGCTTTGATAAGCCAAAATACACCACGTCTTGCATTCTCATCATTATCATTAGTATTTAAAACTTTGAAAAAAACAAATTTTATATGAAAATTAGCAAATATTAATAAGAAAGATATGGATTAATCATATGTAGAACTCACCACTTTTTTCTTGTAAAAGTTGTTTTGCCAAACCCAATTGAGATTCTGGACAACCATCTTTAGCAGACTGACTTCTGTATCTCCTAATTGATTTTTTGTCTGAATGAGAAACAATTTGGTTTTTAATGAAATTGATTTTTCTCAAATATTTTTCTATAAGTTCTTAGAAAAAAAAATTCTTAAAATTTATAAAATGTTAACAAAACAAGTTATATTTAGACATTTCACAGTAATTATGGTTTAAAATTTGAAGTTGATACTGAATATTGTGAACATAGGAGTTTATGAAAACTGTGAAATACAATTTATTTATAGCAAAAACGGGGAAACACAAAAAACGAATATAACATATTAAAAATACTAGCATTAATGATCTTATTATAATTGCGGGGGTCGTGGATTTGCCACAAATATTGATGTTAAGGTTGGGTTTTAATGGTGTACATATGTCATTTTCTCAGTTTCAATTCTCACAGTTAGAAACGAGAACATACCGTAAATTTGTATAATATGTAGACCAATTTTACTCATAACGCATGAAGAAAATTTAAAAATTAAATATCAAATCCATTTTAACAAAAAATTGTTTTTTATGTAAACACTTAACTAGTTTCACAGAAGTTAATTATTGTCGATTTTTTGTGGATTCATACATTAGCAATTTATTGCTTTAAAAAAAATGTTAAAAATTGCTTTGCAACCTTTATTCTGCTGAAACAATTAAAAAGTTTAAAAATTTCGAACTTTACCTTTAATATTCCACTGTTTTCTACCGGGTGTGCAAGATGTAAAAGGAACTACACCGGCCATGTTAAATTTTGGATAAAGAACGAAAGATCTTATTTCCATAAGGGAATATGTGGTTTGAATAAAAATTCAGTTGATATCTTTTTGCATTAAATTCGTCTTATTCAATATTTGATTCGCTTGTACGTAAGGTAAACGTGTAATTAGTATCTAAAAGACTGGAGCTTTGATAATAATTGAACTAAAAAGAAGAAATGGAAACTTCTTCACATCTTTACATTTTCTTTTCCTTTTTTGCTTTTTAAATAACCATAAAGTATTTCTTTTCACATTTAAACCCCAATAAATAGGACCATATAAGTTCGATCAATCAAGTTAAATGCTTCACAGTGATTTTGACTAGTTCCGACAGAAAGAAATCATTTATCTAAAACAAAAACAAGAACAATTACAAAGACTTATAATAACAACAAGCAACTAATTCAGTTCAGGCAGCTAGATAATGCTGCTTATAAGTTTCATCCAACATGTCCCTAATAATAATATATAGGCAATTATTGTATGGTCTTCTACAACTTTAAAAATAATTTTAATCCGAATTATTTGTGATATTTTGGTCAATTAGCCACGCTCAAATTTCGAACCTTAAAATACGTCATAATGCCTTAGGAGACTGAAAAGCCTCGTTCTGAAATAAACCGAAGAAAAATAAGAAAATAAGAAGTTCATGATTTCCAGTTTTTAAAAACAATAAAAAATTGATTTAAAAAATTATAATTTTTATTTTCAGATAAAAAATATTCAAAAATTATACAATTATTGCCATCTTACACACTGTGTACAATTTATGTTATGTTTAATAAATAAAGTTTGATATAAATAATCAAGTTAGACCGAAATTAAAATATTAATTGAAATGTTACATTTACGTACATACTATTAGTTAAAATAAAAGCTTAGTCAAAAAATAATTACTCTCAGGATTAATATCTTAATTTATAATCAAAATACAAAAAGGGAAAAAATCCACATATCAAAATATTAAAAATTATATCAAAAGTTAAAAACTCAAAAGAGTAAAAAATATTTTAAATGTAAATTAGAAATTTTAAGTACAAAGGTGTCATTTAATTTCAAAAGTTTAGCAGATATTATATGATCAATAGCAGATCTCAAAATGTCTTTTGTGTTTTTCATTATTAATTTTATTATATTATAATAATCTCTCATAAATAGGAGTCTTAAATATTAAGAAATATTATTCTAGTCTGTTAGAAACTCTCTTCAAATTATAAAATTTCTAAATCACTCTTATAATATATGAAAGTATAAATTTACAAATCATTAAATTAATGATTATTTTGCACAGGATTCACCATTATTTTGCATTTTAATAAAATGATTTCAAATTTTTCAGTTTGCAACTGAATGACAAATTAATAATAAAATGTTAAAATTTCAAATTATAAGCATCAATCAAACATAAGTTCATGTACGAACTACAATTTATGCACTTATTCGTATTAGTAAAAAAATCATTGATGTGTATAAGGAGTAATATTAAATATTTTTAAATATATATATATAATATATATATATATGGACGGTATAAAGAATATTAGTATCTTGGTTTTATGAAGTAAACTACAACATAGTTTTGAAAAAAATTATAACACATAATTCACAATTAAAGGAAATGGAAAGCATAATACTGAGTAAAATCACTAATAAATTCTAAAATTAAGTTTCAATATTATTTCATAGTGCATATTTTTGCGCAGTAAAAATAAAAAATAACTGGGCTTTCAATATTTAGAATAAAATCTTGTAAAGTAAAATTTAATACTAATAATTCTGTGATTCAAATTAAGACTTAAGTCATAAATAATGGGAAATAACTTATTTGAACATGATAAACTTAAAAATAACTTCTTTAGAAAATCAATTCAATAAAAGTTTGGCTCTTTAAAAATTTTTCTAAAAATATATATTAATATAACATGATAGCTCCACCACCTTTCTCTTCCACTATAGGTATTGTATTTTTGTTGTGCTTAGGTTCTTTTGTGCCAATATAAATAACTAAAATATTTCCCAAATGCACAGCAGCAGCACCAACAACAAACCTATAAATTTAAATAATTCAATAGTTTTTTTACTCTAAAAATCCTATTTAATAATTGAATGTAGGAAAATTCCATTGTTTTCAATCTTTATTTTATTAACATTGTAAAAGTTCTACACAAAATTGTCAGTTTCATAATGTAATGAGAAATCTGATATGGTAAGAAAATTGAGAAAGACTTGAAATTATGAAAATTTTTTACAAAATAGGTTTTTGATATAAGACAAAAATCATTAAGAAATATTTATATAAATATATACCAAAATGAATATCCTAAATTAGCCATATTAGAAGATGTCCATCTGTTGTCCAAATCATCCCTTGATAGTACATTAAACTGCAACTTTTGCACAAACTGAATTGCCCAAAGAATTACAGCAAATAACTGAAAACTCACTAAAGCCAGACAAACATATTTTAATAATTATTCCTTTTAGGGAATAAAAGTTTGATGTATTTAACCAAGTTTATAACTTACTTGCAAGTGAATTCCACAAATAGAGACCAGGAATTCCCATCAATGACAAATATTGATTAGTTGCAGTGTTCAAAACAGCAAAAATAGCTGACAAAGTAGAAAATAAAAGACCAATTGCTAAACAACCGATAGTTGCTATCCAGGCACCATACAAAAGGAATTCACACTCTTTTTTTGCCAATTCCACAACTAAAATAAAATTTAACTTTAATGCTTAAGTTTGCATCAAAATATAATGACTGTACTTTTGGGGTTAAAACATCTCTTAATGACATTAATGAATCTTAATTATATTTTGAAATAAAACTTTAAAAAACAAAAACTGCTCAGTATAAATTTTTAAAGTTGAATTATTGAATATGTTTTAGTTTTAAGGGGAAAAACTGAAAAAAATTAGCGTACCACTAACTGGGTGCTCCCTCCAACCATATTTAACATTCAGACGTTTTTCTCCCTCAAACAATCCTAAATTAATTTTGCCATCAGATTCATTGGGATTTGAAATCCTTTTGGCTCTAGACATGACCCACCTAAACATTAAAAATATCATGACAAGTAATATCAAATAATGAAATAAAAAAATTATAATGTATTAAGCAAAACACAATGACTTTTTTTGTATTTCTACTTTCTTTTTTAGTGAATTTCATTTATGACAAAAATCTTTAAATCTTATTAAAAATATCTGTATAATTCAATAAACTAATATCTCTTAATTTTTTGCAAATTTAATAAAAAAATGAAAAATATAACTAAAAGGATATACTGAACAAGATGCTAGTAAATTCAATATGATAAAAAAGTAAAATTTGAGAAAATAATAATATATAAAAAGAGACTAATAAAGTAAAAGTTGTCAAATAAATAAATAAGCTGTTGTAATAATTCAGATTATTAATTATTATATTTAGAACATTTTTTAAGTAAAAACATTGTTTACAAAAGTAGAAAATCATAACTTGAAAAAAAAATTGATATTTACAATTTTAACTTAATAAGAATTTAAAATATGATTGTTTTTCAAGAAATTTTTTTTTATTATTAAGCTTACCATTTGGTTCCTAAAGCAGCAACAACCAATGCTAATGCTAAGCAAGAGCCAAAAAAAGTAAGAAAAATGGATCCTTTTTTAAAAAAATTCATTTTAGTCAAAACCTTTGTGATATTAATACTATCTTAAAATCATCATCAATTGTTGAAAGATCTGCAAAGAAAATCTTTCAAAACTATTAAAGTTATTTTATGAAAAACCTTAAGAATCTAGTTTCAAAAAAAAGAATGAAAAATACAAATAAAAGGATATACTGAACAAGATGCTGGTAAATTCAATATGATTTCTATTTCATCAAAATGTATTTTAAAAATTTAAAATGACAACTTTAAGCAGACATTTTAAAAATTTTATGGAAAGCATGAACTATTTCTCAAAAACATTAATATTTTGAAGTATTAATAAAATTCTATTTGAAATGTTCAAATTAAAACAGCAAAATTCTTTGAAATTCTGAAAACCATTTTCCAATATAGCTTTTAAATACAGGACATAAAGTAATAAAAATATTCATTTCGTTTTTAATTCAATTCAATAAAAACAATAATTTTTTTTTAAATATTAAGGGACCAGTGACTCATATATGGTAGGTAAAATGACTTAAAAATTTATGTACCGTTAATAATTAGTGCATTTTTATTAAAAGAAAATAATTACTGTGAACACAAGAATCAATTATCATTTGAAAATGAAGAAATAAACATAATTTAGAAATAAACAATATGAAGAAATTGAAAAACTGAAAAAGAAATCGCTCTACTTTCCACTAAAATTAATGTTTATAAATTAAAAAAAAAATTGGAAACTGACTGAAAAGTATATTTTATTTATCGTTGCTATCAAATAAATTTATTTACCTAAATTTAAAAATCAGTTACAAAATTGTTTGTTATTTCACATGAAAGAGTATGTACTTGTTTTTTTAATAAAAAGTAAGTTTTTATAAGTAAGCGAAACCGAAATGCATTTTAATTACAAATGGCGTATGATAATTCTATTTATTCTTTTTCAAAGGTTGCCAGTTCTGAGTGCCTCTTCAGAATTCTCGCACGAGTTGATTGTGAGCATTTAAACTTCTAGCATTGAAGGGAAGGTTTTGAATGTCATAGTTTCTCGAAATGGGTTTCAATATTGATTTGAAAAAGGCTTCGAAAAATTCTTCAAAACTGATCAGTTATGGTACAGCTGGATTTCGGTCGCAGTATGTATACGTTTAAATTATAAGTAAATTCCAATAGAAATGAAATTGCTTTTGATGAAGTACTTCGTGGTCAGTTTTAACGGTTGATATTTATAGGCTATCCTGTTTTTTCATTAAGTGTGCATATTGAGCTCAATATTTCACATTCTTTCATAGTAATTTATTTCTTTTTTTTTTTAATTAAACCATTTTAATTTTCTTTAATGCCGTTTTTAGTTATATATATTTTTTCATTTAAGTCGCTTCTTTAGTATTTTATTAATTCATCACCCTAATGTGTTGGATCACATAAGCCATAAATGAGATCACGATCTTGTAAAACAATATTACTAAAAAAAGGGAATATAACTTTGCAAAGTAATAATTAAGTATATTTGCTTTAACCTCAGATAACAGCAATGACGTTATTGCTTCAATTAACCATTGTCGATAGAGATAAATAATAATTTAACAATAAGTATTCTAACAGCAAAGTTTAAGCAGATTAAGCGCACAATACTCTCTCTTTTCTAAATGATCATGAAAATTCTTCTGGTCTTGATCTTATGCATGTAAGTTATTTTGGAGCAAAAAATATAATTTTTTCTTATAGGGCTGAAGATTTAGATTATGTTGTTTATCGAACTGGTATATTATCAGTTTTAAGATCAAAGAAAAAAAATGGTAAAACAATTGGATTAATGATAACTGCTTCACATAATCCAGAATGTGATAATGGGATAAAGTTAATTGACCCTGATGGTGAAATGCTTGAAATTTCTTGGGAAAGCCTGGCCACAAACCTTATAAATGTTGAAGATAATGATTTAGAAAAAAACATTCAAGATATTGTGGCTCAGGAAAATATTAATATGAATATAAATGCCTCTGTATATATTGGCCAAGATACAAGGTATGCTTTTCTTATTTCATTTGTTTGCTTTTATTTTCATTTACCCTTAATTGTTTTTTTCATATTCTATGTATTTTACAGGTCCAGCAGTCCTAAACTAGCACAGTTAGCAATTGAAGGAATTGCTGTATTTAAAGGATTTTACATAGATTTTGGGATTGTGACAACTCCTGTATTACATTACATGGTTTACTGCAAAAATAAAAACTGGGAGATTGATGGTAGTAAAAACATGATGGCACCTGCAGAAAGTGACTACAATTTGAAGTTAATAAACCATTTCAAATTGTTGAATAATAATATCTATGTATGATATTTTGTTCAGAACTATTTGTTTCATACTGCAGTTTGCTTAAAATGAAGTAATTTTGTAATTAATTTGAAACAGTTGTATCCAGTGAAGCAAAATTATTTTATTCTTGATACAACTTTTAGTTTATTTTAAAATAAAAACTGCAGGTTTTAATGATTTTAGGTTAAAGGCAGTAGATACATTCCTGATTTAATATTAGACGGTGCTAATGGTGTTGGTGCTATAAAAGCTAAAGAACTAATGAATGAATTAAGAGATTCTTTAAACATTTTTGTTTATAACGATGGAAATGGCATATTAAATTGTAAATGTGGAGCTGATTATGTTAAGGTATCTCTTGTTTATATTGCTTCACTTTTTTATTATGAGACTCGAAATTATGTGCAATTACATGAAATTCAGACCCAAAATTTCATTCTTTTTTAGTTTTCAATTGTAGCTGTATTCATTCCAATAGATATTTGGTTCAAAATTTAATTTTCAAAATAAAAAATTTCCTATTTTTCAAACAGGTGTTAAACTACATTAATTACCAGAAAATGAATAAGATTTCATATGTACAAAAAAAATTTGTTTTTACATTTAAATATTGCAGATACAATTATACAAAAGCTAAATTCATTTTTTTGTAGAACTAAAAAATTAGAAGCTTTACAGGTGAATCAGATTGCTCCAGAAGGAATACCTTTAGATCCTAATAAGAGATGTGTATCATTAGATGGAGATGCAGATCGTCTTATATATTTCTATATAGATAGCCAAAAGGAATTTCATATGTTAGATGGAGACAGAATTGCCATTTTAATTGCTGAATATTTAATGGAATTGATATGTTTGAGTAATGTTAAAGTTAATTTGGGACTTGTTCAAACTGCTTATGCAAATGGTAATTCAACAGATTACATTATTAAAAAATTAGTAAGTGTAACATATTTGGATTATTATCAGTTTATAAATTTTGAGAAAGGGAATGTAAATTTAGATTTTAATGAGAATATATTTAGATGAATACTTGAATAGTTAAATTATTTAGCTTGAACTTTATGGGTTACATTAACTTAAAATGGTAAATTTTTTCTCGTTAAATTCAAACAATATTAATCTGTCATTTAGATTTCATGTGTTACTACATCAAATTATGTTAATTAAATCTTTTTAAGATAATGTGAGACATTAATTTTGTTATCACGCAGAAAGTGCCTGTGGCTTGTGTTCCCACTGGAGTGAAACACTTACATCAAAAAGCTAAGGAATTTGATATTGGCGTTTATTTTGAGGCTAATGGTCATGGAACAATAATATATAGTGATGAAGCCGAAGAAAAAATTAGAACAGCGGCAGAATCTAAGCTTAATGAAGCAGGTGATTTATGTTCTTTCAATTTATAAAAAAAAAATATTGAACAAAGACCTTTTGAAAGTTTCAAATTACGTATTTTTGCAGAACAAAGAAATGCTGCCCTTAGATTATGGAATTTGATCAAATTGACCAACCAAACAGTTGGGGATGCAATATCAGATGTTTTACTTGTTGAAACTATTTTGAAATCAAAAGGTTGGAGTATAATTGACTGGGAGAAATGCTATGTCGATTTGCCTAATAGGCTGGTGAAGGTGAAAATAAAGGTAAAGTATAGGAACTCCATTTATCTTTCATCAAAAAATAGAAATACGTAAGCCGTCATCCTGCGAAATAAAATAACATAAAATTTTAGGATCGTAATGTAATTGAAACAACCGACGCAGCAAGGATTTGCACTAAACCGGAAGGATTGCAAGATGAAATAAATGCTTTAACGGCCAATTACAGCAAAGGGCGTGCTTTTGTACGGTAAATAATGTTAATTAATTTTTACTTTATAAATTCTTAAAATTACTTCCTTTTTATTATTTCATAAGTTCATTTAAAAATTAAAAAGAGCGTTCTTGTTTTAGGCCTTCAGGTACAGAAGATGTTGTGAGAGTGTATGCAGAAGCTGCGACACAGTCTGACGCAAACGAACTTTCCTCATTGGTTGCCTTAGCTGTATATGAAAAGGCAGGAGGAGTAGGAAGTCCTCCTTCTTGTTCAAAGCAATAATTGACTTTAGCACTTAATATAAAATTGTTTTTGAATATCTGAATTCCAATTTTGAAGGACTTTATTTTTTTATTACTTTTATTTATATTGTAATATTTTTTTAATATTATTACTGAGATGGCTTTTAGTTTCTTGTTGAAAGTTGCTTAATATACATGAGTTTTTGCGTATCTTACAAAGATGAACGAAAAATGGATCCACATGTAAGAATATTTTTATTAATTTTTTCCAAATTTGATAGCATAAAATTGTTCAATTAAATATTCCCTAAATAACTGATTAGAAAATGAAAAGGAAACACACACTGCATAAAATTTTTCAACATATTTCTTTTATTTAATTTAAAAAATAAATTTTTTGAAGGAAAATGCACAATTCAAAATTAAATTAATTTAGTCTCGCACTGTTTAAATTCATTATATTTTGTTTACGCATATTTAACTTTTGATTTAAGAATAAATTTGAAAACGAGATACTAGCAATATGCCAAAATAAATGCAAAATAGTGCAAAATTTTAAGTTTTGCTTACGTTAATTGTTAGAGTTAAAATACAAAATTCCATGAAATAGTTTCATTTCTATGTATATCTTAAGTTTATATTCTGTTCACGGAGTTTTTCAGATTTTAAGATTTTTGCCATTTTATTATGTCATGAAGTGTAAATTTCGAAATTTCCCATCCTGTTGTAAATACTGATTTGACTTATTGATAGATCCTGGAAAATTTTATATTAAACTTTTAGAATCGCGAGTAAAAACGTTAAAATTAAATGTTAAATGTTAACCAATTTTTTACGTCAGTAATATTATGCATAATGTTAGGAAAAAGATGAATCGATCCATATCGAATGTCGTCCCCACATGATTCATGATTCACGAAACACTGAACAGAAATATATATTCATTTTCATGTAAGTGTTATTTTACAAAGTCGAGAATAGGCCATAAGATCTTGAATTCGTGTAATGTTGCAAATCATATAAAAATAAAATTAAATGCTACGAATCAGACAAAGTTAAGAAATACTCGTATTATCTTAATTGAACGCGTACGCGAACCTGGCCGCGTACGTGGGCATTCAGATTTTGTCTTTGTATATGTTTATTTTTAATTTTCGTGGTATTGTGGACAGGAAGGAACTAATTTTTGACTGTGGCACGAAAAGCTTGTCGATTGATGTATTCTACAGAGTATAACTTTTAAAGCGGAGATAACTGTATTAGCTTTTTTTTTATTTATTTTTTTTTTTAAAATTCCACAAGATTACCACGCAATAATTTTTAACAAGATAACTCCGAGACGTTTTCCCGTCTAGCCATCTTGAATAAATATACTTTATTTCATACTGTTAAGCTTCATTCAGAATATAACGCACAACTGAAAAGGGAACAGCCGTTCGCTTGAATAATATAAAAGCTCGGTTCCAACGGAAATTGCAGCAGGCGCCCAAAAAATGGTGTTGTCTTGTTGCACCGCTTGGTTCTTGCATTCTAAATTATTCACATAACATCAAATTCTTTTTGCTTTTAACTTGCCCGCATAGTCGAATGTACTTTTTACAGTGGCGGATTTGTAGCATTGCAAGATATAATGTTCGTTCGTTATTTTTCATTTGAATGCCTCGTAACTTTCGCGGCATGATTTTTCGATTTTCTTTTCGGGGTACTTTTAAAAGCACATTTTCCGTAGGTGCAAGTTGTCAGATCGATGGAAAGGAAATGAGTTGAACACGCTGGAAAGTAATTTTTTTTTTTAACGGCCGCAAAAGCTCTTTTGGTAACGTCAATAAGTGGCAAATTTTAATTATTAAGCATTGTTTGGATGCGAAACTGGTTAAATGTTTTTTTTTTCAAATATCTGGAATAAACTGCAACTGTTTGCTTTTAACATCGCTTTTTTGAATTGCCTCAGTCGATTGTCAATTCCCGTAACTTTATCTGGCAATCTGCGACTTATTGCAAAAATAATTCGTCAAATGAGGTGAATTTTTTTTTACAAACAATAACTTTGCGTAAGGTATTTTATTTTTCCTTTCAAAATTGTCAGTTGCTGTCGGAGCTTTACATTTTAGTCGGGTCATTTGAGGAGGTTTCGTTTCGTTTGGCATTCGTTTGCACCGTTTCAAAGTCAAAGTTTCTCCTCCGTTTTCGGTCGGCGGTCTTCGGTGGGGTGCATCGTCGCCTGTCGAGCGTCGTTGATTTCGAAAGTGTCGACCCCCGTGGAAAAGAATTTAACCGACGGTTCCAGGGTACCTGCGTCGGGCGAGCGAAAGCGACGCGAAATCCCGATCCGCGGTGATTTTTGCGCCTTTCCAACTTCTCCCCGCAGGAGGAATCCAAATTTGTGGCCCGAGTCGGATCGACGAGAGACCGCGACAGGAAGCGGAGGAAAAATGTCGCGTTCTTGCGTGAAAAATCTGCGTCATCGATGATGTGGGGGGGG
>JAOWBB010006930.1:0-15498 GCA_028565995.1 Ricinus marginatus
ATTACATAAAAGATAATATTATAATAATATATAAAATATATATATATTGACTAAACTGATAATCATGTAATTTTCCTGGTTCTTACATAACATATAAACCTAAATTTCATTACAACTTGTCACTTCTGTGTTTATAGAAATTATATTTATCAATGTATATATATCCTTCTCTAAACAGAGTTAAATTAAACAAGAAAATTGTCAATCAAAATACAACATATCATTTTATCATTTAACAAATTTTCATTTATACAAGTATTTGTAAAAAATAGGTATCACAATATAATTAGCTAATTATTAAATTGCAAAAACTAAAAATTAAATTTGCTAACTATAGCAATATTAGTTATAACTAATCATTATCCTAGAAACTTATTCTTTACTTATTTATTTTACTTTTATACTTTATTACTCCCTTTAAATCATATCACAATAATCATTGTAAACAGCATTTACACTATTTAAACTATAAAGACTAATTTGCAGATTTGAGAAAATATTTAAAAATTCTTATATAATTATATCAAATCTTAGTACTTTATATCTGCAATTATCAATAAATATTTTTTTTTCACTTTTTTAGTTTTTTAAATGTTCAGTAGTAAATAATTATTGTTAGATTAAATATTTAATAACAAAAACTTACAAGTAGCTGGTTTTGCTGCTGTTTTTATGGATTGTTCTGGTTTCTTCACAACAACAGGATCTGTGGCTGGAATTGGTTTTCCAAGTCTTGTATGAAGTTTGACAACCTGCATAAATAAAATAAAATTTAATAAATTATGTATTAATGTGACTTTAAATTTAATTAAATGTTGGAAGCATAATTTTTTAACTTCTACACACTTTCTGATGTTTTGCACCACGTATATGAGCAGCATAAGCATCATTTCCTGTACATGTAACATCACATAATTCACAAATCAAGGAATTACTATGTCTCAAGGGCGTGGGTGTTGGTGTGCTTCCTGCCTTCGCCGCCGCTTCTTTTTTCTTATGCTTTTGACCTTCTAAATGTTCCCGATAAGTCTGCAAATTATTTTCATAACATTATTCTCATTTATTTAGAATGTTAAATCAACATAAGAATTACTTATGTTTCTTAAAAAGTTTGTCTTAATTAGTAGTGATTTTCTTACCTGAGGTCCTCCACAGCTAATTTTGCATACATCACAATATAGTAACTGTTGAGGTTTTGGTGCTGGCTTCACCTTTCTGATTCCTCCAGGTCCAATTATACCTGGCTTCTTATAAGCTTGCCAATGGCTACCTCCAACTATAAAAATAAATATCATTAAAATAATACCTAATTTAACCAATTTTGAAACAAGTTAATAATAAACAAAATTTGAATAAAATAAACTTGAATAAAATCAAATATTTTGATTTTATTCAATCCTTGCTTCTAATATTTAACTTCTATCTCTTATCATTTCTTCTTATCATTTTAATAAATCACACATGATTGTAAAGAAATATAGTATATATTAAAAAGTATAAAAGCTGAATCACAATCATGAATAATTGTAATTCACAACTCATTAAGTAATAATTCAATTACTTCAAAACACCCAATTATTTAGAAAAAGGTAGAATAAAAAAAATTCAATAAAAATTGTGTAAAAATCGTTAAAATACTTTTCCCAGATAAATGATCAAAATTCAAATCATGTTGATTTGATCATGAAATTACAAAAAATTACTTAAGTTGAAAATATAAAACAATAAAATTAAATTTACATGTAATAGTCTTTTACTTGGAGCAGTACCCAATTTTCTTAATAAAAGTATAAAAACACTAATACTTTTTAATTAGTTTATATACCTGTTTTGCCAGCAGTTGGTTTGCTGACGACATTAATAGCGCCACATCCACGTGCTTGTGGAGCAACAAACATTGTGGCTGCACCATAGAGAGCAGCATCATAGCAAGAATAATTTGTGCTAGGAACTGAAGCGTGAGCAGCTGAAAGTGAACAAATATTGCACTATTCAACTGAGAGTAAAATTTTTTTATTTTTATTAAACTTTTCTGATTAACAAGAATTTTGGAAGTTAAAATATCAAATTAATAATGGCATAAAATTTTTAAAATAAAAATAAACAAAATTGAAAAATCAAACTTTCAGTTTGTATAATATAATTAAAAGGACATTAAATCTTAGTAAAATAAACTATGCATACATATATGTTTTCAAAAATTTAGCTAATACTGAAAGTTAAAAAAATACTTTAAAATTAGATGCTGGTTTTCATCTGGTTTTCATCACCTACATTATTTAACCTCATATTTCACTTTTTTCAAAAGCTTCAAGTTTACTTTGGAATAAAAAAACACCTACATGAAATGTGCACCGTATATGTATTATACATTATCAAAATCAATTTTTGATGAAAATTTACTTTAAATATTGTATTTAATAAATTTATTTTGTCTGAATAAAAATTTCTTGGAATTTTTAAACTCATTATTGATAAGAACTGAAAAAAAAAAAGCCTATATTAAAAAAATTTTAATAAACAAGCAGGATAATATATTTTTATATTTTTAATGGCTCCCAATATTTATTATTTATCAACATTAAAAATCTTAAAATTTTTTCTATATCAACTGATCACTGAAGAATTGTCAATTGTTTTTGCATAATACTTAGTGAATATAATTCTTATAATTTGACTTTTAAATTTGAATTAGAGCTTACATAAAAAAATATTTACCAACAAATGATTCTCAGCTGTGTTAAAATATATAATTTTTTTTTAACAATAAATCAAACCAAATTTGTTCTTCTTGCTAAAAATGATAAAGTTTGTATTATTATATTATTTATTAATTAATACTTTTTGAGATTACAATTCTAGCTAATACAAACACTTTGCACATTACCTTATATTTTTGATATTACATAAAAATAACCTAAGCTGCTAAAATTTTTTAAACATTATAACAAATAGTCATTTTAAGTCAAAAAAATTATTAAAACTTAACATTTGCAATTTTTCATTTTTTAACACATTGTAATTGTTAGTTATACATTTCAACACTTAATAAAAATTTTATTAAATAATAGTACTGCTCCAAGTAATTTTTGTTAATAACAATTTAAGGGGTTGATAACTTCTTATTCTATGTAAAATTAAGATAAGCATCTTTGAAACTTACATGCAGTTGTCGTCTGGACAGGAGCAGTTGCTGCTGACTGAGGTTGAACTTGTGGAGTAGTATAATTAGCAGAATATGATGAAGTGGCTGAACTTGGAGTAGCTTGGTTGGCTGTTTGGGTTTGATAACTTGCAGTACTGGCTGGTATATACTTAGTAGGTTTTTTTTCTTGTTTTATATGAGTTTGTGTAGCAGTTTGTTGCTGTGCAGTATTTGAATATGTAGTAGAGTAAGTTGCAGCCACTGGTTGAGGTGCTTGTGCTTGATAACTGCCAGTATAATTTGTTTTAGCTTGAGTAGTTTGTGATACCTGACGAGTGGCTCCAGTGTAAGCACTAGTAGTGCTGTATGCTGGTTTAGTTGCAGCTGAAATTACATTTGAAAAATCTTTGCATAAAATTTAAACTTATATTTCCTTAAAAGTTAAAAAGTTATATTAAGCTTTTATCAATTCTTTTCTACCTTGCTGATATTCTGTTGTGGAATAAGTAGCTGTTGCAGGTTGCTGGTAATAAGTTTTTGGTGTTTCATATGTGGCTGCTGCAGGTCTGCCATACCCATAATCATAAGTAGCTGCTGTAGCCCCAGTTCCTACTGCTATTAAAAATAATTCTCAAATCAGATATTTTATTTTTGCATCCATAAAACTTTTAAAATTATTTATTTTCATAAGGAATTATTTTTTATGTAACATATTATTCACCACTATTATTCTTCTCATTATTATTTTTAAAATATTAAAACAGTTACCTCCATATGTCCCTGCATAAGCAGTAGCAGGAGTGGAATTGGTAGCTGCTGGTTGATATGCAGTTTCATAACCAGTTCTCTGTGTAGTATAACTGGCTGGTGTAACAGCATAACCTGTTTGAGTTGCTTGGTAAGACCCAGCTTGTCTGAAAAACAATACAGATCAACAAAAATAAATCAATATAAATTTCTGAAATCATTCAGAAATAAAAATTTGGCCAATTAATTATTACTGATGTTTAATTTTTAATTTTTTCCAAAATTAATAAATTATAAATTTAACATGAATTACAATTTACCAAAATTATTATGATTTTACAGCAAAGATTTTAACTTTACTTAAATTCATTTACTATTTTTTTTTTAAAATACCTCACATACTTGTTTCATCTACATAATCTGATGAATATTACACTTAAAGTATATCTACTAAATTAACCCAAAAAATTATAAAAATAAATTTGCAAATTCTATGATCAATATGAAGCACTATTTAATTCCTACTTCTTATTAAAAAATTGCAACAGAAGCATGGGCATGTTATAAAGAATAATCTACAAACATACAGATTATTTAATATCTAAAACATTTATTCTACAACCAATACATTAGATTACATTGGAAATTGGAATAGGGAAATTAAAATTTTAATTATACTCAAGGTTGATTTTTGATATACTGATTGGTTTTAAAATATTCTAAATTTAAAAAATACATAAAATGTCTGACTTTTACAATTACAAAATGTCTAATGAAAACCAATAAAAACCATTACAATATTATATTGGTACCAAATTCAAGTATCAATTGCATTGGGCATTATAAACATTAATAAAATGGGTGATATATTGGTTATTACCTGATCACTGACTATCACTGATTTTTATCTGAAATTATTTTGATATTATAACAGATTAAGAAATGAAACTACCTCTGAGTATAAACTGGTTCAATTTGACTGAATGCATGGCTGCTTTGAATAAACTGAAACTGCGGCTGAATGTCCAATTCAAAAAGATCATTTGACTGACTGGAACCAAAGAAGTGACACAGAAATTTCAAAATCAGAAAATTTTCTGATTAAAGAAACCCTTAACAAGGTAATTTTAGTGAAAAAGATTATCATTTTATTTTTCATCTTAAGGCTTAATCTTGAATCATTAAATACTAAGGATGTATGCATTTATGCATTAACTTTCAGGATATATCCTATTATTTTTCAGATAGAGGGATTCATAATTGGATTTATGATATATTATCCCTCCCAGAATTAATTTTATTTTACTGATTTTCCACAAGGAATTTATTATACTATAGCCTTATACCACTTGCAAATTTAAAAAAATTGATACAGTTCAGACAGTAAAATTATTACCCATTTATATTGATAAAATTAATTTTAAATTTCAGAAAAAATTTTATATTTAAATGCAATTCTTACTTGTGGTTAAATTTTAGTAATACATTCCAAAAAAATCTCATCAATAATGTTCATTTCTTATAGCATAAAATAATAAAATTACCGGTTATTACTGTGCTAACAATACATTATTCGTTTTTTTCATAAGCATTAATTTTAATTAAATAATTAAAATTATAAAGAAAAATTTGGAGTACTATTCTCTACAATAAAAGATTCTTTAGTAAAATTCATATGTTAATTTACTTTCTTATATAACATTATTGATATTAAGATTTCGACATTTATACTCACCTGTTTAAAGAATAAGTAAATTGACTTTTATTTTAAAATTAATGACTATATTAATTAATATAAAAGCTCTATGCTATGTATAATAATAAACGTAAGGACAATAATCAACAATTACATGACTTATTACTACATTGTTTAAGATGAAAAAACTAATGGCTTTCGGCTTAGGCTTTTAGCACATGGAGACCGTTCGAAAAAACTGATCAGTAAAATGCAAAAAACTTACTTAACCGCGTGATAGAGAAAATAAAATGCGATAATAATAAAAGCAATTTACTAAAATGACCTTTTTAGATTTCCATTGACAAAATTTGTAGAAATATTTTAATTGTAATATACAACTTAATTGAACTACGCCATAATGGCCGCAAATCGATGCAGCCTGGTACTTAACAAGAACTAGACCATAATCAAGGGTAAAGGTAATTTCAATAATAAGTGTAAAGTAAATAAATAATAAAAACTTGAATGCTACATTTTAAAAATTATTAACTTACCCATATTGAGTTCCTCCATGAGCAAACCCAAAGTAATTGTTTGACGACATGTTCCTCCCTGAAAAAATTAAGCGAAGAAGGAGGAAGTAGGAATGCGACAAAGGCCGGAAATGACATTAGCCTATCGTGTCACGAAATAAAAAAAATGCAACATGGAAGTTACCGCCAATTCAAATTTCAACCAGCTATTCTTAAAATGGCGTATGTTTGTTCGTGTTGAAAATTTGTTTGAGGTATGTAATTATAACATTTATATTTCGTTAAATCAAATTTTCGTTGTTTATATTTAATTTCTTTCCAGAAGTAAAATAATTTTTATTTCTTTCATTAAAATTGATTAAATTATTTTTTTTAATTTCACATTATTATTAATTTACTCGCTTTTCATAATGGTCGTGAATAAACATTGTTGTGATTATGCAGATGAAATTCTGTAATAATGGTTTATAGTAATAAAATTAAATTAATAAAATAGATAAATGATAAGAACATAACTCATATGAATTAAAACATTGATGTGAATGCCTAAAAGTAAAAGTAAGGAAATTATTGATTTTTAAACGATTCTTTTGGAATATTTTCCTAATAACGATTATATTATCCTCAAATATTCATTATTCTTCACCTTGAATATTAACATTATATTATAGATTTTTTAAAGCTCAGTTTCAGTTAATAAATTTTTATGTATACAAAATGGTGGTTATACTTTAACTTAAAAAATTCGTTTTAAAAACGGCATTGAATTTTAATATTGCGCTATATAACCTTTAAATTTCCTTCTTTCCTGTTTATACATCGCAGAAGTTGTAATCTTATTTTCATATTGATTCATAAAAAATCACTCATGAATTTTTAATTGAAAACATTGAAAACTATTTTTTGATCATTTAGTAGTGACACTCTTGAATCACTTATTGATTAGAAATGAAATGATTTTTTAGCCATTAACCTAAGCGGTAAATTCGCAAACTTCAGTGGTAATGTTTAGAAACTCAATATTACTTTCATTTTGATTATTAATTAATAGTAAAATAAGGCACTGAATAATTTAATTTTATGAATTTTTATAAATATAAACCAAGTCTAAAAATAAAATTGCCTTTTATAATATTTAATTAAACATAAATTTTATTATATCCTAAAGTTTGTCCAAAAATTTAGTTCTACAATTTTTATAAATATTTAATATTTTGTTATTTTTTTTAGGTACATGGGATATTATAAGAATCATAAAAAAAAGTGGAAGTGTTTCTGAAGTGGATTATTTTCAAACTTTGACTAATTGTTTATCAAATTTCAAAAGAAACTGTGATATCTTTAGTTTTATTTGTTGCATTAGAATAACAGAGCAGAGCTTAAAAAAATGATATATAAAATCCAAATCATATAAATAAATTTTTCAAATTTTAATAAGAGATAAAAACTAAAATTTAGGAAGGTATAATTAGAAAATTAAAATTTATTCTAATCTTGTGATATTATTTTGTAAAAAAGGAAAATGGAAACATATGAAGTTGGACTCTGTTAAAGAGTTAAGTATTTATTGGAAATTAATTTGTCCTGATAAATGCAATTATCCATCTTAATAATGTCACTTATACAATAATTCCTTATCATATTTTGTTACTCAATTAAAAGAAGACCTGGAAGTAAAGAAAATGTTATTTTTCAACTGAAATAGTATAATGAGTTCACCTAATGCTTTACAAAAGGAGGCCAGAAATCATCTCAAAGAAGACAATAAGATTAAAAAGTATCCTTATTTGAATCAGCAAAATCTTTTAAATTTTTATACCAGCCTTGATAATTCATGCATATCTGATTTTGTTTTATTGAGATTGATGGGGGTTGAAATGCCACCAATTCATAGAAATAATTATCAACCAAGAGGTATTGGGTATTGGAGACATCAGTATTTAAATGGCCTTGTATTACCATTACTACCAAATGTATTACCATTCCATCATAGCCCAAATATGGTTCCCAATGCGCAAAAGAAAGTTTATTATTGGAATCGCAAAGAAAATCATAGGTACGAAGCTAATTTTTTTCTTTAACACGTTGAATGCCCTGTAAGTTACCTGTGGTTCACTTGAAAAAACTTCACGTCGGCCATGGGTAAAGCCAAGATTTTTAAAACTGAATAATTTTGTAAATTTTAATGCTTTTAATTTATAAATATTATCAAGCATATTCACTATGGTGTGAAGAAATTAATGCAGCAAAAAATTAAATATAAAAATTTATGTTTAAATATTAAAGCTTGCATCTTAAATATTTGCATTAAAATACTGTAGACAAAGACATTATTATACTTCATAATGTCACACCATTTTCCTTAGTTTTTTAAGTTAGCCAGATTTTTAAAAATTTTTTTTAAAAATTTTTACAAAATTGTCGACCCGTGTGATTACACATTTAAACTTGCTATCCTTAATAATATTTCAGTATAATATGGATGCATAATCTAAAAGTTTATTTAGTATATGGACATATTTTGTAAAATTAGCTTGGCATTCAACGTGTTAATTCAATAATTTGTTTTAAATGAAATTTAATAATTATTTTAAAGAATTAAAATTAAGAGAAATAAAATCTTTCTTATTATAATCAAAATTTCTTTTGAAATTTAAAAACAATTCACATGTAAAAAATTAAAAAATAACTAGACGTTTGAATTCATTTAATTGTTTTTATAGATGATACTTTACCTCTTGGAAGCATATTTATATTTTCTATTTTTACAATATTATTTTTTTTAATTATTCATGTATTTTTTATCTTTGTAAAATGGTTAATTAATTAATCAATCATATTAAAGAATCAATTTTAGGGAAGAAAAGCTAAGGGATCCAGTTCATGAAGATTGTAAGAATTCTGATGGTGGTTTTTCTTCGCCGGTTCCTAGAAAACGTCATTTAATAAGAATGATGGAGAATTCTGTTTTAGATGATTCTTCGGAAGATTCGTTTCACAGTATACCAACCGAAAACGGGAAAAACTTAAGGTGACAATTAATAAATATATTTCCACGAAATCTATAAGATTTCAACTACATTATTTGTAGCAATATTATCTTGAAATTTATTGTTATATATGTTTTCTTAAACTTTAACTTAAAAATTAATTATTTAAATGTTCAAATTTAATATATGGCTTTGTTTTCTTTTCTTTTTGAAATGCCACATGATTAACAATTAAATTATGTTATTTATCTACGTTATATCATAGTTAATCTAATTATGAAATAATTAGATACACATTAGCCTCTGATAATTCAACCCCAAGTTTTACTGAACAGAAACGATATCAAAGTTAAAATTTTTTGGAAAATTGGGATGCCAATACAATACAAATAATGTTATAATCCATTTATATTTTAGACGAATGTATGGCCACGTGAACAATAAAGGAAATCGAACAAATAATTCCGTTTATTATTATCATAATAACCATCGGCCGGAACATCTGCCTTATCGTCGTTATTGTAATAATCAAAATTACGGAGAAAGAAGATATTCAGGTATTAAAAATTATAAAATTATAATTGCATAAATATTTTTAAAAGAATATAAACAATCAAATTCAAAAAATTTAATTGATAATTTTCTAATGTAAAGCAGAGAATATTGACAGTAATATAATAAATTTTTAATAAACATATTAATCATTAATTATAATAGGAATTTATTTTTAATAATCATAAATACAATAAATTGATGGACTCTATATCATAATTTAATCATAATGAGCTTTTGCATATTTAAAAGTTTTAGATCAAAACTTTGAAAAAAGCGTTATAATAAATATGTTAAAGAAACTTGACATTCAGTTCCTTCAAAATTGTAGAGGATATTAAATGTATATTAACACTATTCGTGTAATGTAACACTATAACACTAAATTTTTTTATTTTCATGTCTAAAGCAAAGGTAGAATTTAAGGAAATATTTAATTAAAATTTTAACGTATCTTTTATATTATTTGTTGAAGTCTGAAATTTTTTATACACAAAAAGAATTATAAATAATATGTTGGTTGAAATTGTAACTCAATTCAAGTTTGATTTTCAATCACTAAATGAGGAAATTTATAAAATATAAACTAGTTGACTTAGACTAAATATTTTATTTTTTATTGAACATTTTATTTTAAAAATTTGTAACAGCACCAATTTAAAATTGTAGAACGATTAATATTTCTATCATTATTTAATTTAAAATAGAAGGCAGCGATTTTAATTTTGAGCAGAAGATAATAAAATATAAAAAGAATTTGATATGTTTATTTTATATAATTATACACATAAGTAAGTGATCAATAGTTATGATACTATGCATCATATGCATAGCTCAAATCATGAAGTATCTGCGACTTCTGAAAAGACACTATGTTCGTGATGTTTTAAGCTCATATTTTTTCCATTTTTTATTAATTTAGTTTTCCTATAAATATTTATTATAATTATTATTCCTGTTTTACATATTTTAATAGAAGTCTTCGATTTTAAGGAGCCAAAAATTTTTTCTTCAAAAAAAAAAATATTGAGATTTATTTCTAATAATCCTTAATTAATTAAAAATTATAATTATTTAAATTATCCATTAAAAACGCAAAAGTAATCTCTTTTTTTTATAAAAAGAAGTTTATCCTTTCATTTTTCATTATTTCATGTTATTTTCCCACATTACAAATCTCGTGAGGATTATCTCATAAATATTTTATCTTAGTACATATAACATTATTTTTAAGAATTTAAATATACAATTTTAATATGGTTTATCATTAAATCAAGTTTTTGAGTTCCAATTTAAAATTTTTTTTGCCATGTTAATGGATAAAATTTATAATTCTGAAAACATTTTAATTATGATGCAAAAATTTTAAATATTTGAATTATAATAAAAAAATTTTACTTTTTAAATCCTTAAGTCCTCACAAATATTAGAAATTACAAAAATGAATACCAATAGTATCTAATTCATGACTCAATACAAAAATTTAGAAGTAAATTATTATACTAGAATAATATTAATATAAAAAATTCATGAAAATAATGAAGCTTTCATTATTTATATGTATCCAAGTTTTTTTATTATATAATGTAATAGTGAACAACTTTTACAATGAGGAGCAGGACTACAATGATTTATTAACTCCTCTCTTTGAACTTATAATTGATTTCCAGTCACAATTTTTATGCGGCAGACCACTATTGTGTTCTGTAGTAAATTATTTGATTTCTTAAGTTTAAATTAAAATAATTTTGACCTAAATATATGAGTAAACATTAATTTCTTTGCTAAACAAATAATAATAGCTGATTTTTTCATCCCAACACAATGAAGTGTAGAATGTTGAAAGGATAGATGGATTTAATCTATATTACTAGAAAATCTTAGGAAATAGCACATTTTCCAGAAACGAATATAACATTATTTTTACTAGATTTAATTCAAAAATGAAATATTTCACATAAATGTATAAAATTAATTGTTTATACCTATTAAATGTATTTAGAGGATAATCATATAAATTATAAATATTTTTAAAATTATTTTTAAGAAGGAAAATTTGGAATTTAAAATCTAAATATTGGAATTTGCCAATTTTTTATTCCTGATTATTATTTCTAATGCAATATATAACCTAATATTTAAATTTTTAAATGCATCAACTTTAAATATAATCTATAGTTAGCATGTAAATAATTTTAAATTTGTTTATTTTTCAAATTTATTGTCAAAATATCTATTACTGCAAATTTATTTTTCAGGTCGCCATTCACCTATTGAATATGCAGCTCAAAATAACTACCGAAATCATGACGATCAGTGTTCAACTAATAAGAACCAGGGTGATGTGACATCTAATCATGGAAATAGTTATCACAATGAAAGGTTGTACTTATCAGGAAGGCATAATCTTCAAAGCTCCCAGCCTATTCCTCCTGATAGATTTTTGTCAAGATCTCATCTAATCGAGGCGACTCCGTGTCCAAGTGGTCTGAAAAGCGATGGAGAATGGGGCAAGGTAATATGTAAAAATAATTGTAATATATTGTTTCTTCTACAGATTTCATTAAAGAAGTTTCAGTTCTTAACTGTCAACAGTTTTATGTTTTTCATGTTAATTATAACATTTACACTAATGTTTTTATAATATTAATAATTTTTCACGTACTTATTATAATTTTCTTTTTTCTTAATGACTGAAGAAGAATGACATTGTACGCGAATATTTTATTTAAAAATCAAAAAAAATACTTTTGTTAAATTTGTACAAATTTCTCATTTTTAAATTTTTTTATAGAATAAAATTTATTAATACTAATTATACCTAAGTAAGTTTAACAAAATTTTAGAATAATGAAATGTATTATATACATTATATAGCGTGATATTTTTTAAAAGTTTCTATTTTTAATTTTTTAATATTAAATATTTTTTTCAGCTATCGAAACACATATATACCAAATTCCTATCAAACCAACAAACCGAGGCGGTTTTTAGGGAAAAAATGATTCTTTGGAAAAAATTATTTATTTTTATTAGAGTAAGTGAAATTAAAATTGAATAATTTTTTTAAAAATTTATGTAAATTAATTTATTGTGTAAAGCAATTTTTTCTTGAAGGCTAATTTTCCTGGTTTCGGCTTATATCTTGTTGGGTCGACAATGAGTGGATTTGGCAGCAATGATTCAGATGTAGACATGTGCTTATTAGTAAGGCATACCGAAATGGAGCAGAGGAAAGAAGCAATTTCATATTTAGGACAAATCTCCAAAGTCCTAAAAAATTGTGGTAAGTATTAATTGAGATATTAATTAAATTTTGTTTGTTTAATGTTCACAAAATAAGATTTTATGTCGATCATAAATTCCCTTTTATTTCTAGGTTTTGTAAAGAGAGTTGAATTAATACAGGCCAAAGTGCCTATATTAAAATTTGAAAGCTTAGGCTTGGAAGTGGATTTAAATTGCAATAATGCAGTGGGAATAAGAAATACTCATTTATTGTTTTGCTATTCACAAAGTAAGATTTATAAATAAATACAGTAACTCATAGGTAAAATAATGCATGGTAAATGGTTATTGTAGGACTTTAATCCTCCTTTTTTTTGCTCTAAGTTTGTGTTGTAAAATTAAAAGAATTTTTTTAAAAATAGTACGCCATTTTTCAGCATTTTGAAACTATTTTACTCAACATATTAATTATGATTTAAAATTTTTCATGTATAACAGTGGATTGGAGAGTGCGACCTTTGGTTTTAATTGTTAAATTGTGGGCAGCTCGACACTGTATTAACGATGCAAAAAATAGTACAATTTCTAGTTATTCACTTGCTCTTATGGTTATTCACTACCTTCAGTGTAAGTTAATCAGTTTCTTATGATGAATCCAGTAAATTAAATAAGTTTTTAAACTTCAACATCGCAAATTATTTTTACTTTAGGCGGTGTCAGTCCACCGGTGCTTCCTTGTCTGCAAGAAATGTACAAAGACAAGTTCAATTCTCATTCAGACATCAATCAAATAGATTTACATGAAGAACTTTATCCCTTCTTTTCAAAGAACAAACAATCTTTAGGCGAGCTTCTTGTTGGATTTTTACAATATTACGGTGATTTCGAGTAGGTATTTTTAAATAATTTGTAAAATTCAATAAAAATTTAACTTTGACATTAAATTAGTAAAATTAAATCAAACAATTTAATATAAAATTTTTGATTATGATATTCTAAAAATTAATAGCTGGTTGAGGAAGATATATATTAAAAAGAAAAGATATTAATATATAAGAAAAGATTGGCAGCATAATAACTCTGTGTTTATCATGATAGTGGACTGATTTTGCAGTTCTTTCATGTTCAGTCTAAATTCTTTAAACATAATGGTTGACTAATCATTTACACTATGAACCACAATATAAGTATAGAAATTTGGGTATATAAATAAGACAAATAAAAAATTGCTAATAATGGATAAATCATTATAACAAATAAATTTAAAAAAATTATTTATTATGAAATTATTCCACATTTCAGCTACAATAAATACGCCATTTCAATACGTTTAGCAGCCAGGCTAGAAGTAGAGGATTGTAAGCTAGTTAGAAATTCCAAGAATGATCCTCATCAGTGGAAATATTTATGTATTGAAGGTAAAGATTATAAAATGGATTAATTTAGTTTCGGAATTTATTTAAGATAAATTTTTTTTGTTTTCCCAACCCAGAAAATCTATCGAGGACTATAATATAAGCAAAAAATGTTAAACAAATATTAAACTAGGAAATAAAATTTTATGAGAGCAAACTCCTAGACGGGCTGTCTATTACATCAGAGAGTTTTCTACGATCTAAGTTCAAGAAATTAACTTATTCATGCATCTTTAATACTTAATTTCAATAATGCTCTAATTTTGAAATAAATGTTGAATTGAAAATTTTTTAACTAACTTTCTTGATAATTAATATGTAATTTTTTTGCAATGAATTACTCAGAACTACTGACTTTTTATAAACATTCCTAACTCCTTTGCTTAAGAAAGTTAAATATCTTTTAACTTACTTTTAAATATTAAAAGAAAAGGTTACCTTATTTTGAAAATATTTTCCAGAGCCATTTGAATTGACAAATACAGCGCGTTCAGTATATGATTATGCAGCTTTCAGAAGAATCCTGAAGGTATTCTGCAAATCTTATGAGAAATTAAAGGAAACGCGATGCCTGGATTCAATATTTAAACAACGAATTTATTGATCTAGAAAATATGATTCAAGGAAATAATATCTAGCAGAAATGAAATGAAAGATCTCAAACTATACTCTTAAAAATTAAAAGAAAAAAATTTATGTTGAAAATATTTGTCGAACACAAAAAAAATTTTAAAACTTGAAAAAAGATAAGTATTTTTGATGTAATTTATGTTTTTATCACATTTGCTTTTTTTTGCTTTCTCCAAGACTGGGAGAAGAAAACATCTCCAAAGAAGAATTAAACCAATACAAAGATTAAATGAAGATTTGAAAACTGCGAAATTTGGTCATTGTTACTTTAGTATAAGATTAATATGGTGCTAAATCTTCGATTCTAGAAAAGTCATTTTTTTTTTTCCTTTAATTATTTTTAAGAAAATACTTATTTTTATTACCTGGAATTTTTCAAGTATAATTTCTTCCATGATTCTTTTTTAAGTAATATATGAAATTAAGTCGTAGTCATTCTGAAAGCCTTTAAGATTTCCAAATAATTTCTTATCTTCAACTTTCGAAAATCATTTGCTTTTCTGATTTATTTATTTATTTATTTATTTATTATTATTATTATTATTATTATTATTATTATTATTATTATTATTATTATTAT
>JAOWBB010006931.1:0-15469 GCA_028565995.1 Ricinus marginatus
AAAAAAATTCATAAATATATTCTATAAATTTTTATCAAAAAAAAACCGCAGTGGAATTTTTCAAACAAATCCAAATTAAGAAAAATTTTATGAGGCGAAATTACAATTTTTGTGCACTAGCATAACATGGGCGATTTATTCGTTTTAGAAAATTGAAATTTCTTTGTCGAATCGGGAGCCTGCATCAAAACATTATTCAGTTTTTGTAGTAAAAAAAAATTTTCCCTTTGTTCGGTCAATTAGGCAAATCCGAGCTTCGTTTACTGCATTCGAAACGAATTTTTTTCGTCCGGTTGCGGTAATGTTGGCTAAAACTTCAAAGATATCGGATCACTGATCTCAAATGTTTGTTTTAAAACTGAGAGTTCGGGGTGGATAAAGGGGAAAAATTACTGCTGTTATTTTTAAAAAAATATGGAAACATCACCGCCCAGTCCGACTGAGAAATAAGGCGGTCGCTGCTCCACACATGCTGTTTATTGAAATTCATTTTGTTAAAATTTAATCACGAGATTTTCATACCATAATGTACAATTTTATACTTTTGACAATTAAATGGAAAATTCTTCGTTCTATTTTTATTACATAAATTCTACTTGTAAAAAGAATTTATATTTGATAAAAATTTCCCAAAAAGTGCAAATATATGTATATATATTATTAAGAAATATTGTACATTTAAACTCTTCCTTACTTTCAAGCTTGTGTCTTTATTAGAATTTTTTGATATATATTTCACTTTTTCTTTTCAATTTGGATATTCGTTGAACGTCTGATTGCACGAATCAGTTACCGTCTTCGACCTTTACCAGTGAATAATTAAGAAAGGAAAATTTTTAAAGTTGGTGCACCTGTTGTTAAAGTTTGCAAGAAACTTCCAGGTCGCGGATGTTCTGCAAACCGTTCCGCAAATTTCTGCCTTTAATTTAGATAATGAAAGCAACATTTTTTCGATGCAATTCAAAATTCGAACTTATAAATATTTTGCTTTGAAACAAAAGCAAAACTTGCGTAATTTTTTCTTTTTAATTTATAGTTTGGCTCTCAGATTTTATGGAGTGTAATCTACGTGTTCGACACAAACATGTAATACTTGCCAATTATAATATTTTAATTGTATTAATTTTCTTTTCTTCCTTAAAAAAAGAATAAAGATAGCATAGTTTATTTTACAATACGGGTGCACAGAGACCAAAATAGCAATTCCTTTGTCGTTGGAACAAGAATAATTTCCATATACCAAGAATTCTTTCTGTCCGCGCTATTTTTAGATACACATCTTTTTTCCATCTTTTAGCACTTTTTTCCTCTTCCAGAAAAAATGAATTACAATGATTTGGTAAGGTTCTTTCTACAAAGTATATATTTATTAATTAAAGATTCATAATTGGTAACAAATTCTGCGAATATAAATTGCATTTAAACGACCATTGAAAGAAAATGCACAGCTTTTGCTATATAATTATTCATGATTTATAAAAAAATCATGTATGTAAAATTTTGTCTTGAAAACATTAAAAATTTTTTTATATATAAACTTATTATCAGATGCAGAATTGAATATTATGGAATATTTTTGCTCTTGCATGATTTAATGATCCGTTATTAGTAAAACGCGGAATGCATTCCCTGATCTGTTTTAATCTGATTTAATATGGTAGCGAATTAATCGTGTCATTGAAGAATAAAATAAAATGTAACGTGTTAAAAAAAAGTTGAAACTAAAAGTGGGAGCCTTAAATATTTCAAATGAACTTTGCACGAGTTGCGCGTTATATTCAAGCTATTGACTTATCGGAAAATAATGAAAATTATTTTAAAAAATTGCTTTCTTCTAATGAAGAAATGTTTTCATTAATCGTAATTAACATAAAAGCCTAACCAGAATAAAAGAATTAAAATAATAATTCAAATAATATTACAAGATATATGATATACAACTTCAACTAATAATTTTAATGGAAGTATATTCGGGTTATTATTCTTGTTTACTATTGTTGAATTTTGATCGTTTAAAAATTTTTTTAAAAAATCAATACATAATATTGATTAAGAATATTTCTAGAAGTTTTGTAATGATTTAGAATGGTGAGAATTTACACTGCTCATATTTAATAAGCGCCTAGTGTATTAAGAAAATCAATCAACATTTACCAAATATGTTGCTAATTTTTGCTCTTCGCTTGAATTTGTTTTTGTTTAAATTCATTTTTTAACAAATGACTTTTTTCTTTAAGTAATATAATTCAATAAAAATCTTTTCCATAAATAGCTGGAGATGTATTATTTTTTATTGTAACTAAAATGATTTATACATTTTTCATATAAAATTGAGAAAATGTGAAAAAAATATCTTAAAATACTGGAACAATTAAATTTACTTAATACTTATTTTAAAATAATGTTAATAAAATGGTTTTGTATAACTTATTAAAACTTTAACTATTTGTGACAGAGTCAATTCATATTTTTAAAACTGAAATATAAAAATTCGCAATATTAAAATATTCTAAAATTATAAATATGTTTAAAAGCAAAATTTTTTTTCCATAAAAAACCAGTTATGATTATGCAACTGGCGTATATGGTAAGAACAAGGAAAATTTTAAAATATTTAATTAATAATAGAAAAATAAGTATTGGAACGATAAAATATTGAAACAAAATTAGAAAAAGTAATATGATGCATAAATTAAGTTCATTGAAGATATTTAGATGTTCAAATTTTTTTGTTTTCCTTAATGAACTTCAATTGGAATCCAATTTATTGAAACAGCAAACATTTTTAAAAAAACAAAGGCACAAAAAATTGCAATTGTATTTTTTTACCGTTAAAACTTTCATCATAAACTGACAATTAAAAATTTTCAATCTTCTATAAATCTAGAAACTAGATTCACAGTATGATGATATCAAAATTTCTTGCTTTATTTAACTGGTGGTGTGCTGAACATTTTTCGGTTTTTTCCTCTAATTCTTTTGCTGACTAAACTAAAATGCAATAAATAAATAAATAAACAAATAAAAATTGGGCGAAAACATCATTTAACAAGATCTTAAAAATTTTGTATACTTACGAAGAACCAACTGGCGTTCCAGTCTGAACGTTCTCATTATGATTTGGATCTTCTTGCACAAAATTATGCCAATATTCGCTAGGTATATCTAGTAAACATTCGAGAACCTGAAAAATCAGTGTTCAAAATTTCTTTATAATGAAGTAATAAATTTTAAAATTTTGTACATATTTTGTATGTGCAGATTAAATTAACATAATATTTTAAAATGACGACTAACTTAAAAGTTCTTTAGTTTACATTTCTTTGTAAAAAGTGTCATATTAGTAATTATTTAGAGAAAAATTGTTATCATTAACGATTACCTGGGCCTGTTGACCGGTTTCAATATACATATCACTTTTACCAAGCTCTAAACTAGAATAGCCAACTATTGTAGGTCCAAATACCTTTGCTAAATTACTTTTCGACATTTTGCAATCAGGATTTTCGGCAACTCTATTTGAATGAAAAAATTTTAAACCACTTTAATAATTTTGGTAAAATTTCAAATTCAAACGAAATTTAATGTTATATAAATTGACAACAATTCAAGTGGATTTTCTTTTTAAATTCAGTAAACTTTAAAAGAAAATCAATTTCTTTATCATTCATTGATTTGCAAGTAATTGATTTTATAAACACTGTATGTTAGATTTGTAATAGCCTGGATTCAAAAATTCAAAACATTAACATTTTAATATGAAATTTACCTCTGGAGATGCTGCATCATGAACGCAAGTGTATCACGATTAGGTTGTGGCAATTGTGCTATAGCTTGATAGAGAGCAAATACTTTATCCAAAGATTCGGTATGTTCAGTTGCACGAATGAACTCCGGCCGCAAAGAGAATGTTACAAGCGGTTCATTGAGACTTCTTAAGAAATCCTTTATTGTTCCACAGATGACATGAATGTCATAACCGCTAAGAGAGCAAATACCTTTTCCACGAAGAAAACGTTCCTAAAAATAATTCAACATAATTGTTACAGCGTATATCAGGTTTCTATTTTAAGATTGTTATTTGATTATAGATTATGATTTATTGGCTCATCGCTAAAAATATATATTTTTTTTAAAGAAATAATAATGAAGACATTTTTTGTTTTACTGAGGCATAAAATAAATTAATGATTTAAAAAATATATATTTTAATTAAAAATTATCTGCAAACAGTAAACAAATTTATAATAATGTTAATTATAAGGCAGAAACATGAACATGTATTGTCATACAAAAATATTTTTTTAATGAGATAATTTTAAATTAGTCTATTTGTTTTAGGCTTCCTAAAATAAAAAAAATGCATTAATTTAAAATTTATCATATTAAAATAATTTTTAATTTAAGCACTGAATTCGTTGTGAATCGACAGCTGATAATAAAAATTAATTTTAATTTATAATTAAAAAAGAAAATTTTTAAGAAATTTATAGCAATATTCTTGGACGGTAATATATTTTCTTCCAGCATCATTTAATTATAATGCATATGGCTTAAACAATAGCCCACCTTTAGAGCCTTAACATCTCTTTCTGATCCTGGTATACGATAAATACCAACTTCATTTAGACCACGAGCTTCAATTTCAAGGACACAATGAACAATTAATGGAGGTATCATTGGAGAAGTTTTACTACAAAAATCTGATATGGTAGTATAAGAAGCTCCTCTAGGTGTTTCAACAACTGTAATGCATGGTAATGGTACTTTCTCTCGGCATTCTAAATGAGCCAAAACTCTACAGTCCGGACAATAAAAGAATTTATTTCCAAACGTAATTCTGAAATATTATAAAAATATTAATATTCTTCGCTAGATTAATTATGAAATTCATACCTGAAAATTAAGAAAAACTTACTTTTTCAAACATATACCGCATTCTTCGCTCGGTTTAAGCATGGTTTTATTTCTAAAGCAATGTGATCTAGTAAAAAGCTTATTGCTTGAATATAAATTAGTAGCTGAAGGCTGAGGGAATTGTTTGACTGCTTCGCAAACATCGCTGTCAGTATCAGAAGATGTTAAAGAAGGAGCTGAAGGTTTTAAGCCGGCATTATTACATTCTGGAAATGTTTCTATTTTAGAACAAGCCGAAACAGGACCGATCTTTGGTACAGTTACGGTGGTAGTTGCAACCAAATGATCACTTGAGCTTTTCTGAATTTTTTTTGCCTGAAATTTAATGAAATGAAAGATAGTTTCATTTTTATTAATAAAAAATTTCAACCGCCAAAAAGTAACATTTCAATCGAAAATTAATATATCTATAAATTTTTATATTTAAAATAAAAAATTCGATTAGTAAGTGATGGGATATTAATTGTGAATTCGTACAAGAATCAGTGATCATTCAAGAAAACTTATTAAAGTGAAATATAGATTGAAAATTTTTGTAAAAAAATTACTGCTTAACTGATTCATGAACTAATATTTTCTGAAACAATAAAGGATATTAATAAGATGAATAAAATTAATTATAAACATTTTATAACTGAGCCAAACTTCATTAAAAAATTTCATCTAAAAATTTTATTTATTAGAAAATGATTCAATGTTAATCTTAATGCACTTTCAAATTATTTATATATTTGGCCAAAATTGTTAAAATAAATTTTTTTATATCAAAGTAAGATTACAACCTATCAGAGGTATGTTAGACATTCAACTTAAAAATTGTTTATATTTGAAACAAATAAATTATTGTATATTCATATTTAATATTAATGTTGAAACCATATGATTAAAGCTTATTAAATTTATTTCCGATGTGTAATTCCTAATATTAATTGCTAGGTTAGTTATCTTTTTAAAAGCTTTTAAATCTGCTTCAAACAACTTACGCGAGAATTAATACCCGAAGATCTTCTTTTCTTAAAAATAATTTCATCCTGATTTGGAGAAAGAGTACGTCTAGGTACTTTGAAAATTCCGCGTTCATATATTGATGTATTGATATCTATATTATCCTCTGATCTTGAATAACTGACATCAGAAAGAAGTGAACCTGTACCAAATTTTTAGACCTTCATAAATAATATTATTCACAATTTAGACGTCTTATAATAAAGATTAATTTAAAATTATTAATTTTCAAGTCATCTTACCAAATTCTGAATTTTATGTGTTCTGAAAATATTTATTTGTTCATTGATAAGCAAATAAAGCATAAAAGTTCATAAATGAAGATTGATATTACATTTACAAATTGTAATGATCAATATGATAATTTATGACTTTTAAAAAAAATTGAGACTAAATCCATTTTTACCTGTAGACCTAATTTTTTTGTTTTATTGTTAAAATATGAAATTTTAAATTTTTATATATTTTCTTAATAATTTACATCACAAAATTTCTAACTTATTTTTCATGAGACAAAAGTAGAAAAAAAACAGTTTTGTTAAATTATATGCAAATAATATTTTTTTTTATAAATGATATGTTTATGCTTAAATGATATATTTATATGTACAAAATCATTTTATATATATATATATATACACACACACACACATAAAGATAATGAAACAAATTACTATAAAGCCAAACTGATTTGGTAAAAAACTTATAAATCTGAAAGACATACTTTAAAAAAATTTAATTTCAAATTTTATATATTTTATTACCAAAAATTTTAGATATGTATATAAGTGAAGGAAAAATTATTTATTTGCATATGTAACAATGCTATGATAGTTGCACTAGAAATGAAAGCAAGTTATTAAATCCTCTCACCATAACAGTACTAATTCTAACCTGAATGGACTGACCAGGATGATGAGCGGGTAGAACTGGAACTAGAATTTATTTCCTTTGCTCTTATCTGTGCTAATTAATAAAAAAAAGAAGTTGGATAGATAATGGAGTGGTGGATAAATGTTAAGGTTAAGAGAGCTTTTAAAATTTCTAAATTTAGCACACTGAAACCAAAATTATTTGTGAGTGATTAAAATGCATCCAAAATTAAAAGAATAGAAAATTAAAAGCAGAAGCTAATTGATACATAAAGCTATAATTTAACTGAAAATACTAGTTACCTGTACTATTGATTTCATCAATTGTATCTAACTGAAAATGTATGTTTTCTCCACTTGGTCTAAATTTGGAATGGGTAGTACTGAGAAACTTATCTAATTTTTCTTTTGTTTCATTTGCCAGTTTGTCTCCAGCTCTCCTAACAGATGATAAAATATCATCAATCTGAGTAACTTGCTCTCTCTGCAAAATACAATTAAATTTGTTGATAGAATATTTTTTTTTTATATTACACATTTGATTATAAAATTTTTTACACTCACCAATTCATCTCTTTCAGATTCTGCCCTTAGTGTTCTCTTTCTTTCACTGTCCAATAAAACCCTAGCTCTATTTAATTTCTTTTCCAATTCTGATATTTTTACATTACAGTTATCTAATTCACTTTTTAACCTTTTACATTCTACAATAGACTCTTTCCATTTCAACTTATTTTGTTCTTGGTTTTTTACAAACAATAAGAATTCTGAAAAAATTTAAGGATAATATATTTATAAATATTTAATATTTAAAAGTAAATTCTGAAGCTTTCCAATTTAATGTTTAAAATGTTTCTTTACTGAGGCGTTGGACAAAATACTCCTTGAAACAAGAAAACATTTTAAAAATTCTTAAATCAAAAGTATAAATCAATGCTTTAAGCTCAAAGCACTTAATAGATGAAAAATTTATTAATATTTATTAGGATTACTTAATATTTATTAATGTTTATAAAGTTCTTTTTTTTTAAGTAAAATAAGTTATGATAAAATAAATATAGCATTTTTTTGAGAATATTTCAGAAATGCATAAAGCGTTCTTTTGTGACCGTTATTTTATAAGGACTTACCAGAAGTGCAATCATTTTGTAATACGAAATTATCTACCCGTCGATATTCATCGAACATACATAAAAGACTTTGATCCGAAGACATGCTTTTATTTTGAAATTTAATTGTGAATGAATAAAAAGAAACACTAAAAAATTCACATGGTAATTATTTGACATACGTCAATGTCATAATGACATAAACAATTAAACACCCCAATTAATGTTAATTATTCAAAGTTAATTAATTATAATAGTGATTTAAAGAGTTCTATATTAATTTTAATGCTATTAGAATTTAAAAAGATTATCTACTATAAACAGAATCAAGTTTTACTCTTAAAAAATGTAAAAAATAGTAAAGAAAAACCGTTGACATGAAAGCGTCAGTTACTAAGTCTCTATCTACGGAATGTCTTGTAACTAGTATTTCAGATTACCAACTTGTGTAAACAAGGAGATCAAGGAATTCTATAAAAATTTGACATTTTTAAGTAATTAAACTTTACTAACAGTGGAATAAATATTTATTTGCAAATTAACTACCATATTATAAATTTTTGATCATGCCTCATTTTAATATTTGAAGTTCTTTTTAATATTTATTGGTCTTGCAGAAGCTGCAACATTACGATAATGACGTTTAATGATTCATTAACTTGAATTATTTTTATTTATTTGATTTTTCACGTTACACACATCATTTATATGTAGAAATATGAAACCAATTATCGAATTCGAGGAGTGTCTTCGGGATTCTCCCAAATTTCGGTGAATATTATAATTTTCTAAATCCGTTATAATGACATTATGGTATGGAAAGTAATGAATTACTTTTATTTTTACATATAGATCCCTATTGGAATCTGAGGAAGCGAATATTGATCTACTTGAACAAAGATTGGATAAGGTAAATTTAAATAATTCTAATCTTGTTAATTACAGAGAAAGTTCTATAATTTGATAATTTAAAGAAAATGCTATAATGATATTTAAAGGAAAGTGTGAATATGTAAAACTTGATAATTCTCATTTTCTGCGAAGTATCTTATGTACGATAATATTTAAAATAATGGCCTCATCTCATTGTTTTGATTAAAATTTAATTATTTCTTTAGATGAATTTTTGCAGCACTATTGAACCTCAGTGGTTCATTAAATAGTATTATTTAACTATTTTTTATCAATAATCTGAAACTTTTAATAATTGTTTAAAATTTTGTGAATTTTAAAACTGACTTTTAAGAAAGGTTTTTTGACTAAAAAAATGTAAATAGTAAGACGATAAATGTCTTACTTGTTAGTTTGATTTATTCATTAGAAATATTTTAAAATTGTTATGGCATTTTGTTTGTCATATGTCTTTAAAAATTATAAAGATTGTTAAAAATTATTATTAATCTCCTGGTCTTTACTTCTCTTTTTTTTTTGATAAAATTTTGTTGTTTCTTCATCAATTTTAGTCTCCATTTTACATTTTGTAATTATTTGGTAATTATTAGCATATATACAATATCATAAAATTTATTCAAATTCCAGAAAAAAATAGTTTTCTTTATTTATATTCTGCATTTCCATATTATCAATTAAGTAGATTATCTTTGTATAAAATTTTATTTGCAAAATTTCTGTTATCTAATTGTTAGCAAAATATAGTTGTATTTTAAGTCAATTATAATTATTTTAATTACTTATACAAACAAATATATGATACTTTCAAGTTGTCTAATACAATAAAAGTAATTTATTTTTTAATTCTATTATTAATTTATTCTTATTAAATATATTATTTGTAATTTTTTAATTTTATTATATTGCCAAAATTTCTGTAAGTAAATTTGAAACTGTATATGTTTGAATAATGTTATAATTGTGACACATTAATTTCTTTTAGTTACTAAATATTAAAATCTTTCCCTTATTTTATGGCAACACTCTTCTGAACATAATGTTATTTTAACTTCTTAAAAAAAATAATAAGTTATAAAAACTTATATAATGGTAATTTACAAAAGTTTTTAAATATATTTACAGGTTTCAAAAGCATGTGGATTGATGATTGATATGGGTAAAACATTTATCATTCATCAAAATTCATTTACTAATAGTCTGTGTGATCTTAGTTCATATTTTAAAGAAGATCCTGAAGTGGTTTCTAATTTAAATAAATTAATTCAACCACTTCAAGAAATGAATAAATTTCAGTCTATACTTCTTGATCAAGCATCTAGAATTATTATGACAAATTTAACAACTTTCATTAAAAGGTATTCTTTTAAATTTCTCTTAATCTGGCATGAACATTCTAGTCCTCAACAACTTCTAAATTTCTAAAAAAGAATATTGAATGTAATTGAAATAATTTTTTAAAATCAGCTTATTATGGTAATATTTTTAAAAAAATACATAAACATTGGTAGTTTAAATTACTCATAAATTGCAAATAAGTTATATCTTATTTATAAATATGAATTATTAAGTTTAAATATTTCTAGTGATATAAAAAAGACAAAAGAATCACACATTGAATTTGACAAAATCTCCAGCTTATTAGATACTGCATTATCCCGAAATTCTCAAGCAACTAAATCTAAACCAGCAGAAATGGAAGAAGCTCAAAAGATATTGAATGCTACACAGTCATGCTTCAGACTTACTGCACTGGACCATGTATATACAATTAGTATTATACAAGCAAAGAAACGTCATGAGATATTGGGCACAGTAAGTTAGTCTTACATCTTGAAGTAATATTTAATTTTATTGTGATTAATTAATGTACTAAAATATTTTTAATTTTGTACCAATAAATTTATCTTCAATAATTTTATCTTCAATAATTTTTTAGTTGTTAAGTTACATGCAAGCTTGTAGTACATTTTTTCATCAAGGGTCAGATTTATGTGAAGATTTGGAATCATTTTTTAAAAAATTAGGGGATGATATAGCAAGCATGCGTGCAGATACATTAAAGCTTGAAAAACTCATGGAGAATAGACATTCTTATGCTAAGACTTGTGATATTAATCCAAATAATAGAACTGCTAAATCACCTGTAATGGAGGGCTATTTATTTAAAAGAACATCTAATGCATTCAAGACATGGCATCGACGATGGTTTGTTTTGCAAGATAATCAACTAGTATACAGAAAAAGATCAGGTAATAAAACTTCGAAAATAAAACTGGAAAACACAGTTTCCAAAGTCAAATAATTCAATTTATTAAATGACAGTTTATTATTCTTAAAGCAATTTATATAATTTGAAACTTTCATCTTTTAGGAGAAGAGTTCATGACAATAATGGAAGAGGATTTGAGATTGTGTACAGTAAAGCCTGCCGTTGATTCTGATAGAAGATTTTGTTTTGAAGTTTTATCTCCATCTAAATATCATATGTTACAAGCAGATTCCAATGAAATGTATACAGCTTGGATAACAGCTCTACAGCAAGGCATTGGAGCAGCTATTCAGTCACTTCAAGTAGATGTTGAACAAGAAGATCAAAGTAAAAGCGAAAATTCTGATAATGTTTCCAATTCAAGTCATTCTAGGTCAGAAAGCGATGGGTCCGATAAATTGAAGAAACCCAAGTGAGTGAATTTTTTTCAAGAAATCTATATAATCATTTAGAAAATCATTTTATTATTTATTTCAGAAAGGTAGTTCATTTGAAAGTAGAAATATTGTTTAGAAATATTGTTTTATAATTTTAAGGATTTATTCTGCTTTAGTGTAGACTAAAAGCAGATAAATTATATAAAATTCAAATAAAGTAAATTTGTTTAATTTCAAGCTAGAAAAAATAGAAATTGCTCTAAATAAAATATCCAATTTAAAAATTTAAATGTATAAATGCTAAAAACTCTGAATTGGAATCATGTAAATGGCAATCAGAGATTTTGGTAAATCATATTTTATCTTTGTTTAGCATTAATTTATTATTGAATGGTTAGAATATCTCCTCCTGCCACTATCCTTCAGAAAAGGAGACGAGATTGAGATAAAAATCAAAATCAAAATCTTGCTATTATTTATTTAAGGAATAACTGTTGTAAAAGAAGTTCCTGAATATTTTCAACATAATTATTAATTATTATAAGTTTTGAATTTTTATGTAAGAAAATGTATCCGAAATATACAAAGTTTAAACATATTATTTTTATGTTTTTCGTGAATGTTCAATAAAAAATGATATAAATATATAAGATATATTTATATTGTAACGGAAACACTTAAAAAAGTAGTGATAAAAGAATCTTTTACTTATAAATTTCTTATAAAAAAAATGAAACTATTTTATATATAATAAGAGATTTCCAGATTAAGTGAAAACTTTAAATTATTTCTATTTAGGTCATTAATTTTTGCTACAGTCTTTTATATATTACTGTTATTACTTCAAAATTTTTTACAACTGCATACTTTCTTTCTTTTATGCAGTTTTACGTTTATATTTGTGCTTCAGTTAAATCTGGAAACAAATATTTTTTTAAATTTCCAAGTTTCCGGAAAATATTTCATTATTATAACTTGATTTTTTAGTTTCCTTTTTATATAATTTTTAATTTTGACTTGAAAATCATTATATCGTACAAAGGTTGATATTTTAAAAAAATTTTTTTCGGCTTTTTGCTTATGAAAAAATTTTAGAATATTGGAGCAGTTGCTTAAAATTCCTGGCAATGAGGTGTGCTGTGACTGCGGAAGTGTTGATCCTAAATGGGCCAGTATCAATTTAGGAATTACTTTATGTATCGGTAAGTAAGCTCTTTTTTATATTTAAAACTACAACGTTATCAACTTTATGACTTAATTGCGGAACATTCAGAAAATTTGGGACTTTTCGTCGACAAGGATTTTAAGGTATTGAAAGGAATGGAAAATAAATTTTTTTGTCGCAGATTGTTCGGGTGTACATAGAAGTTTAGGAGTACATTACAGTAAAGTAAGATCATTAACATTAGATGCCTGGGAACCTGAAATTCTGAAAGTGATGGCTGAATTAGGAAATGTGATAGTCAACAAAGTATATGAAGCTGAAGTTCCAGATGATTTTAAAAGAGCTACGCCAAATTGCAGCGGGTAAAATCTTATAAAAACTAAGATATTTAAAACATTCATCTTTTTCCCAAAATTAAATTTTAAAATTTTTGATCTTTTATGGCAAAATTTATAAATTTTAGAAAATCATAAAAAGGTTTTTAAAAATATTCATGACACAATTTTATATTTATTTGGGCTAGAAAATTTTAAAAATTTAGATCTTAGTTAGCATATAATAAAAAAAATTCAATACCAAGATTACTTTGTACTCTTGGGATTTATTTGTAACATAGTTATGAATTATGTTATGGACCTTTTAGTTGAGATAAGAATAAATAAAACGAAATCATTTGTATGTCTACCAATTTTATTCTTACAAAATTTAGAAGCAAATTTGCACCAATTCTTAATGAGCTATACATTCGATTTGGTCATTTTAATTCCATTCATTCGTTATAGATGTTTTCTGTTTCATAATTAAAATTTTATACAGTAATGGTAATGATAGTCTTTATTAGTAATCAATTCCAATTTTTACTTTTTATAGAAATATAAGGGATGCTTGGATAAGATCAAAATATGTAGAAAAGAAGTTTGTAAAAAATTTTTCTGAAGTTCCAATGAGTATTAATGAAAGCGATTCAAGAATATCAAGAAATAATGCCCCTGTTCGAAAATGGAGTGTAAGAAAATTAAGAAGAAGACCTCGAAGCAAAGATGCCAGGGGTACGAAAAAAAAGTCCGGAAAAAAACTAAGTAATTTAGATGAAATAAATGATTTAGTCGACAATTACACAAATGAAGAAGGTATATTTTAATTGACTATTTAAAAATAGTAATAATTTTTTTATTTTAAAATTTTAAATTAGATTTCCATAATAAAGATAGTGCAGCTTTCGATTTTTTTTACAATCAATATATATTACAAACTTTACATGAACTCTGTTTATGATGAACTTTTTTGTTGTCATGTTAAGTTTTCTTAATGACTGTTTAGGAAAATCACTTAAACAATATTTTTAGTTTGATATTATTTTGTTAATTTTTGGTGATACCCAACCTAATTTAAATTTAATTTTATTTCGTTGTAAACATTTCATTTTAGTTAAAAAAAAACAAAATTCCACTGTTTTGGTTAATAGTATTTGTATGGAAGAGGATGATAAACCTTCAAGTATTGATGAAAAACTTTCAGAAAAACTAATAGACCATTTACCAGACGAAGGATATGATAAAAATTTTGCGTCGAAGAGTAATATCAATAAAAGCATGTCTGATTTAATTTGTTCTGAGAAAGAACCCGAAAAAATATATTTGGAGTCGAGTAAGAGTTATGAAGATATTTCTACTAAATCTGATATTTTGTTATTTGGTGAAGATTTAAAAAAGCATCCTATTGATAGTTCCATTGAATTTCCTAGTGATCAGGTAATAGTGAAAGTCACTTTTAAAAATTTTTTCCTCAAATATGGATGTATAATATTTTACACAAGTTATAATTCGAAAATTACAAAAATTAATTATAAAAATTACTTATAATATGAAAATATTTATATACTTAAAGATATTTGGAAGTTTAGAAAATTGTGAATAAAATAAAGCATAATTTTTTGTACTTCAAAAAATTAAATTTTTACTTCTAAGGATTCCACTGGGGGTGAGGATGATAATGAAATGATCGGAGAGGAAGATATCTCAAAATTACACCCAAATTTGTTGTTATACAAAGCGGCTGCCGCACATAATCTGCCAGTCATGTGTGAAGCTATGGGTTTTTCGGCTGATAAAAATTGGACGAATAATGAAGATTTAAATAGAAGCGCTATTCATCAGGCTGTTATTAGCGTTAGTTTTAAATTATTCATTTAATTTGAAATACTAGATTATGTTCCAAGACCATGGAATATACTTTTTTACTTTTCTAGGGATCTGTAATGGCATGCGAATATTTAATTTTAAATGGGGCTAAAATTAATATTCAAGATCTAGAAGGCAATACCCCATTGCATTTGGCTACAGAATTAGGTCACACAGCTCAAGTATGTTTATTACTCAAACACAGAGCTGATCAGCATCTACTTAACAATAAAAATATAAAACCATTAGAAATTGCCGTTCAGAATGCAAATGCTGATATAGTAACATTGTATGTTGAAAATGCTTTCTTTAAAAATAAAGATTTCTTTTTTTTAGATTATTCCAAATTTTCGGGAACTTTAATGATAAGATTATTTTTTTAAAAAAATAATACTAACAAAAATTAAAAGTTTCGTACAACAAAGTTATTTTATAAATATAAAGTGGAAATAATTTTTGACCAATTAAATTTAATATATATTTTTTATATATATTATTTTATTTTTATATTAATTATATTTACAATTTTAAATTTAATATATATATTGTTAATAAAATAATATTTCTAAAAAATTTCAACAAATTAAATATAAATATATACATATCAAATCGCAATTCATCAACAAATTACCTAATATAAATCAAAAATAAACTATTGGTTAT
>JAOWBB010006932.1:0-15436 GCA_028565995.1 Ricinus marginatus
GGGGGTGTGCCCTTCCCCCCCCCCCCCCCCCCCCCGAAAACCTGGACGCGCGATGCTGAAACGATCCATTGCTCGACAAAAGGCATGGCCAAACCGGTTTAATTCTTCGATCGAGGCTGCTGACTTTTCCCTGCGATTTTCAGGATTTAATTTAAAAGGCTGAAAATGATTCAGAAACGCTGTCGGGAAAGCCCTTTCCCTGACGGGGTTTTTTTTTTTTTTTTCGTTTGCTTTTCAGATGACGGCAGCAATAATTTGAAAATTTCCCGTCCCGATTCCTGACTTTCGCCTTTTTATTTTTTTGTAATTTATTAGTTTTCAAGTTCGCGAAAGGAACAGTGCAGGAAGGCTGCACCCCGTGCACAGGATTAAACATTTCTTGTCGCAATTATAAAAATTTCAAAAATCCCCGTTTTTGAACGTGTTTCCGCACCCGGGGAAAATGTTATTAGAAACCGTCATTTTGAGAAGGATTTTCGACTTGAAATATTTTAATAATTCACATTTGTGTAACACGCAAATATCAATTTGGTATTCTCCTCGGGCCTGCATACGCTTGTTTCCGTTCCTGATGATTTCCGACAGAGGTGCGGAATTTCGACAAAATTCCCTGTCGGAGATGCTCTCGCGCAATCGTCAAAACGTACACGATTCACTGTACGAGGGAGGTAAACGTACAAAATTGCCAATTGCACGACGTTAAAATTTTAATTTTTATAATTTAAATCCCTTTCAGCAGATCCATCTCCTGCGTTACCTCCAGAAGGCAAGGTACAACCTCGTTCGGCGAGCCTTCCGAAGGAAATGAAGAGTAGCAAAGTGAGAGAGCGGAAGAGGAGGAGTTTAATTCACGTCGTTAAATGACGTCTCGTTTTTGCTTGCCAATTCTGCCAACTGAATAAAAAAAAAAACGCTCCCTCTCTCGTCTTTAAAATGAGATGAGTCTTTAGGAGGAAGTCGAGAGCAGAAAACTCCTTTTATTCATGCTGTAATTACATTTTCAACGACGGTTCAAATGTTTGAGTCCAATTCTGATTTTAAAGTAATTTCCTCAAGCATTTTAAGTTTTCGCATGATTCTGCAGGCGCAGGAAGCGAGGGATGTCCAAAATCGGGTACCTGGCTCTGCGAATGAGAAGAAAATCGCTTGAACCCTTCGAAACTTCAAGTGCCGTCGCTTAGATCGGCAAAAAGTTAAAAATGAAGTAAAAGATATACGTAAATATTGAATTACAAAAGAAAACCGGGGAAGAAATCCAAATATTCCCTCGCATTCGAAAACATTTTTGAATTGCCATTCGCCATTAAGCAACTAATCCCTTAAGTGACGGGAAGCCATTTGCATGGAGAAGTTCGCCGACAGCGGGATTTGGGAAGAAAAAACAAGAATAAACCGACAATGGCAGTTTTCATGCCGGTTCTGTCGCGATTTTTCACAGCGTCGACACATTCGGATAGGATAGTGAACCGGTGCCCCTGTTGCCGCGGCAGAACTAACGCTTTCCCAGGCACGGCAAGGCTGCCACCCTTTCAACGGAGAACGGTTTTAACGACGGCGAAGGAAGTCGCTTTTTCCTTATTTTTCGAAATAAAGCATTCCAGGACGGAAATTTCTTTTTCTTAAATGCCCCTTCGTAATCTCCGAACGGTAACCTTGCGCGTATGCCTTCAACCGTTCCGAAGTCATCCTCCTGACATTTTGGCCCGGGAAAATATTCAGAAAAGGTTCCGCTGTCGTTTTTCCAGTCGAAAGGAATGAACGTCCGGTTTGTCAAGTGACTCCAGAACGGGAGGTTTTCATGGGTTAGGGGTTGATGATTCAGATTTATGAACATTTACGACCGGTTTTATGTGCTGTACACGGATGGAATTGACCGAACGTGTAACCCGTGCTGCGTTTCGGATGTTCCGAACGGCCCGTCATTTTGACAGGAACGGAAGTCGAATATCCGCGCGGGAAAACGCCTCGGAAGGTGGGAATTTTCCACCGGCGGGGGGGGGGGGGGAAAAGAACAGGGATTTAATTAAGGAAACATTTACGGAAAAGCTGGAAAAGTTTTTCTCCCGGGCGCAAAGAGAAAAAAAAATCCGCTAACGATTCCCGGGGAAAAAATACATTTTTCGTCCGATGCCGCTCGAAAAATATAAAAACTTTTTCATTATTTGCGACAATTTCGCTGCACAAGGAGCGCAATCCGCATGAGAATACCTTGGGCTCCGTGCTTGCGGTGCTGTCGACTTCAATCGGGAGACAAATTCGTTATTTTCACCCTCGTGCTGTGGCGAAAATCTGTCGAAGATGTTTTCTTTTTCCGACGCGATTTGACGAATCATTCGCCGCAGAAAATAATTCACTTCGGGACGAAAGAAACCGAAAGAGCGATACCTGAAATGCCGAATGCACTTAACGCGGTTGATTCGAATGTAAATTGCTGACCGATTCACGTGCGAAAAGTTATTTGAGCTGAAATTGCCACGGAAATTAGGTTTTTGTCCATCGCGTCAATCTTCCGTCCGGCATTTTTCGCTGACACGCGAAACGTCGGCGGCTCGCCCGAGATATGCCTCCGACAGCATATTTACGAATTCACGGGGGATCGGGCAAATGACAAAGGAAACAGGTATGTTAAAGCGAGACATTCGAAATTTGGGATAGGTTATGCTGAAAAAATTATCCATTTGGTACAATGGAGCCGAATTGTTAACGATGCGCCGGAAGAGAGTGCAAACTGTCGGAAAGATGAGCAAATTCTGATTGCGTGTAGTGAATTCTAAAAGGGAAAAAAACTGAAATAAATGCAGGAGTGTACATTGGGGGCAAAAAATCGTGCACTTTTAGAAATATTGAAATTTTCCAGTACTTCATGTGCATCTCCTCTCCTTGTAAATTGTACTTTTGGTGAATCCTCCCAATCGAATGGAGGATTTTTTCCACTTGCTTTCGTTGCACTTTTCTTTTCGCCCCGGGAAAAAAGGGAATGCGTCTGAGGTTTCAGATAAATTATCCGCATTTTAGTGTTGCGGATAAAATGCGAAAAAAAAAAAAAAAAATCGGGGCGGCTTCAAATCCGCGTCTTGCAGGATTTTCCCCAATTAACAGATCGGAACATTTCGAAAACCTTTCGGTGATGGTTTCCAAACCTTTTTTTTTCTTTGGCGTGCAGCAGACGGGAAAAGGAAAATCCCGGCGCAGGTTTCGCCGTCGAAAATCAATCAAGGGAAAAGTTTACATTTACGTTTTTTTGCATTAAAAGGTTCAGAACCTGTCCCAGCAGCGGTGTCGTCAGCTCGACAACGGGTGGCAACCGGCAAAACAATAAAAAAAAATTTTTTTTTTTTTTTAATTTGACGAAATCAGATTTTTCCGCCAGCATCAATCGCCGATAACGTCAAAGATAGATCAGACGTGGTAGATCGGTCTCGATTAGCTTGCAGGAGGAAGAAAGCACAACGACGATGGGGGTCTGCACAGAGAGAACGTCTCGAAAATGCATATTTCGAATGTCACCGGTGTTAAAGTAAAGCAATTCAAATCAAAGCTCGCTTTCATCAAGTGAAAAGCACGTGGAAGCTCGAAATCCGTCGCCATAATGTCAGCGATTACAGTTTGACAACTGCAATTGCACTTCAAACATCGGAACCAAAAACCTAATTTTCGAATTATTTCGCGTTTTCCCTTCTTACACGTCAAATCTAATCAGCGTCTGATGTTGCGTGTCTGACATGAAGCTTTCCTCAGCTATAACAAATTGTATGTATTAATTTCCTTTCGCAGGGGAGCGTAATCCTGCAGCTAATTTAAAAAGCGATGCAAAAGAAGTTTCTTTTAGCTGAAATTCTTTCGGCAAATTTCTACAGGAGCAGAGAATTGTGGAAGGAACGGGATAAAGGAAGAGGAAAATTTTTTTTTTTTTTTTTCCTTTCCACTCCACGAAGCCGGAAAAATTGCATAAAAGCTTTATTAACTTCCAGTTGTTGGAATAAGATACGTTTTTAACAAGGAAAATGTAAACTCCGAAATTTTCAAAATGTTAAAATCTAAAAACCTTTCGATGGGAAGAGGAAAGGGAAAAAAAAAATGTCGAAAGGCAAAAACCATGTAGTTTTTTTCTCTGTTCCAATGTCTGTCAAATAGATTTGCCCTCTCGTTCAGCGAGTTTTTTTAACCATATTTCCATCCTCGAAAAACGTGGCGAATCATACGAGAATTTTTGAACACATCCTTCCTCGCATTATCCCCAGTTCGATGCTGACGTTCAAAAACTAATCACGTATTCCACGCGGATAAAATACACAACAAAAATCATGCTTTGATCTCCGAAATGTACCGTCCTCCGCGGCGCCTTTTACTTTGCATAACCTTTTTGATGCGTGAAGATGGGACCCGAAAGATTTACGTCGAAAAAGGTTCTCCCGAGCATCTAGACCGTCGGAAAATTTAGATTTCTCTTACGATAATGGAAGGGTTCTTTTAAAAGCAACTTCAAAAAGGTAAATGGAGGAACTTCCGCCGCGAGAGGGACAAGGAAACGTAACCGGAGAAGGAACATTTAAACTGCGACGATTTCGCCGGAGGAATCACCGCTGCTGACCGACCGACAGCATCGCTTTCGTGGGAACCTGAAATTTGAATCGGAATTGCACTATTTCCCGTGAATTGCTTTTTTCATAGTCCCGTACAGGGTTGATGCCGGCTAATTGCCGGGGAAATTCACCGCCAGAATTTCGATTTTTTTTTATGTATTTTCTCAGGCGACGCCGAATTTTATTATCCGCCGATAAAAATGATCCAGGTTACGTTTCGGTGGAGTTCCTCTGGGCGAGCAAATCCCAATTCTAATATTTCTTAAATGCAACCCATTTGTAAATTTGCCGGAAAGCAGGCAAATATTTGACAATGGACGGGATAGGGGAAAACAAAAAGGAATTTCCCGGGATGAAAAATGGAAAAGTGAAAATGCTCCTTGATGCAGCGGCCAATTTAATTTTTTATATAAATCGATTTATGTAGCAATTCCCGTTTATTTTTCCCGAAATATCGGGACGTTCAACCGGTAAGACAGAGCCGATTTTGGAAAAGCCGGCTCCAGAAACAAATCAAGGCTCCAGGGAATCGCTCCCGCGGGAACCTCCGAATTAATTTATATGACGTGCATTTTCCTTTTCCATCATATCGGGATGCTGCAATTCCAGAGATCCGTTTATTTCCAGGACTCTTTTCTCCCGGAAATATTTCTTCCACCGAGCATTGTGTTAAACATCCACAATTATCACCGGAAAGGACTAATTTCAATTTTTCTCATCGGAGACTTATTATATAAATAATATATATATGTCACCGCGTTTATCAGCGCGATAAACGAAGGAATACATGTATATAAATCATGATGCAATGCAATTATACGTTCGAATAACAATCGCAGTTGATAACGTCGAAGTTTATTTTTAAAAATGCAGGACGATAATGCGGTTTATCTACAACAAGAAGATATCGACTGATAATTTGTCTGCCGCAGATTTAATCTTCTGTTCATTAAAAAATTAGCCATGGAAACAGGGATAATCCCGAAGGTTTTCTCATAAAAATTTTAACGATATTTAACCTTTGAAAAGACGGTATTAGTTATCCGTATAATCTGCTTACGAAAAGCAAACTTGTGGGTTTACGGTATCGCATATTAAGTGCGATATGTTTTTTTGCGAAACGTTTAATTTTAATTCACACGAGTGAGTTATGGTTTTTTTTTTAGCATTAATTTATTGTTATTAGCATATTCAATTTTGATTCGTTTTGAAAATGCGAATTTTTTAAAAAACACGGTCCCTGGATGCGAATTTTATACCGATCATTAGCATAACTTTGTATATTGAACGGATGCACGCGAAATATTTTTGAATATAAGCGAGATGATAAATTTCGGGGGTGAAAAGTCCCCATTGATGCTAATCCGGGCGATGGATAGCTTTAATAAATGTTTTCAAAAGGCGTTTAACATTCGCCGATCATTCCCAATCAAAAAATCTCCAGTGTATTTTCACGGAGGCGGGAAAAAATATCCGTGGTAGATGGTCAGCGAATAGCATTTTCATTCATGTAAAGCTCGGTTTGAAAAGTGTGCAAGACCTGACTTTCAGCAACGCGAGACACACGTTGAGATTTTCGCATTTGTGCGAGATGCGTAACGAATGGGATTTGGCAGGCACCGAAAACCTGAATTAGCGCCTTCGGGTTATTTCCCGGGATCCACGGCGGCAGAAATTGTCCGGCATCAGGGGAAAATGCGGAAATTTTTCCGGCGACGAGAAATTTGCGCGGAGCGAGAAAAAAGCTCGGACTTTCCTTTGCGGCCTTTCTCGTCGCGAAAACTTTGTGGATTTTTGCGTTTGACCTGACGCGGATTCGATTTGCCTTAAGGAAAGGATCTTACAGAGCTTTCGCGTGTTTCGCAAGGGGAAAAAACCTTTATCTTTTTCCTTCAAAGCGATTTGCATTCATTTCAAAAACCATGATAATGAGGTAAACGAATGTAAAACTCTGAGGATTAGCCGGTTTTCCGTTTAGGGTCTCAGCAACTTACCTTCGGGGAAAAAGGCCTTTTAACCGAAAGGATAAACTAACCCTGTTCAGGATCACCGATGGATTTTTCGGCGCCTTGAAAACTCGTGCGCGGAAGGGGGTAAAGAAGAGGATCGAAAATGTGAACTGTCGAAGCAAGGATCGCATTGTAAATTTAAGGAATCACGAAAATACAGCGCGGCTTTTTGGGCAGCAAGAGCGTGGTGGATGCACTGCTGCTTCTTCCTGAGAGCAAAAAAGCTCCTCCACGGGGATCGCACGGAGATGAATCTTTATAAGCGAACGTCCCCGCAGCGAGAAAAGGACAAATAAAAAATGCCACGATTTTGGGATGTTGCATCACACAATCGCGAACGTACCTGAAAAGAGACGAGAAACGGTTTAAAACGTATTTAATTTGAAAATTTCATTCTGAACAGGGAGGTGTCGGGGGAATCCGTCGTCTCTGTAGCTTTTAAAAAAAGGAGACAATTTCAAACGTCCATTTGCCAGTCTTTTTAAAGCATTAAATGCCGCAATTGTTAATTACATTTAATGTAGTTCAACCGAAATTCTCTGTTCCTTTTTTCTCAGCCGCAATATTTGCATTGTTTGCGAATTAGCGGGCAATGCAGTTTGGTTTTTTTTTTTCGTCTGGGCGCTCGGCGTGTAATTTGTAATTTACCATCGGGAATGCCTCTCTCCGAGCACGACATCCGCCGACGACAGCGGAAGAAGTGAGAAAAGAAGCGAAAAATATTTCGGTGCCGACCTAACCCGATAACTGCGCCGAAATTAACGCGGAGAACAATAAATTTTGCGGATTTACGTGAAATGAAACCTGACGGAGCCGCTGTCGGGAACGTGAGGCGCATCCCTGCGGGTGCCTTCGCCCTGTTGCGAACATCCTTTTTTTTCCTTTGCCGACGTCTTCGACTTCCATTACGGCTAAGGGTCTTTTGCCTCCCTTCTGAAATCTCGGTTTTCATCCCTCCCAACCCCCCGCATTTACAAATTTGGATTTTTTCACATTAATCTAATCTTGCGGGACCGGTCCACGCACCCGCAGTTTATGTCTTCGCCTCGGGAATCATTTTCTGCATTTCATTAAGGCAAACCCGACTCCCCGGATACTTGCTGTCGCGAAGCGATATTTAAAAAGGTTTTTTCCTCGTTGAATTTTCCCGTATCGACCGCTCTTGAATTAAGCGAAATCATAAATATTATCTGACTTAGCGTGGATTATCTTCTAATGCAATAAAGTTAAACGAAGCCCCATCTTCCAGCCACGCACGGGCATCTCCGGTTTGTAATTCTGATTTAGGTTAACTGGGATCTGCAATTAGCCCGTTTGGATGCTCTTCCTGAAACCTTTTTTCGTCCGGGGAGAAATTTTGCCCAGGGAATCGAAAGGATAAATAATTCGTCAATATTTAAAACCGAAATAGAGGAGCGCATTTAAAATTGCTATTGGAAACGGTAAATTCGGTGTTGATGTACGATGAAATTTTAACAGTAAATATCTTCACCTTTTCCCGTGTGGTATGGCCGCTGTACGCAAGCTCCGATATTACAATTTGCTCGGGGTACGCTGATTTGCGACAGAAATCTTTTTGCTTGTTCACTTTATTGAAGACAATGATGCGAAATCGAATCTCCCTGCGTCTCCCGGCCACGGTTTTTCCACTGTTCTTTATAAATCGTCTAAAAGAGACCGCTTTTCCATTGTAAGGGAGAGAAAAAAGAAAAAGGTGAATAATGGCGATCAACACCAGGGCAGAAAATAATTTTTCAATGTAAACGATTATCAATGAAGTAATATCGAAGAAACTGGAAATCAAATGAATTCAATTAAATATTAAAAAGGAGCTGAGTGAATGAAAATGGATAAAAGGAGGTGAAGGATGATGAAGAAAAAGTGGAAATCTTTAGCTCTACACTTTGTCGAGGTGAAATGGGAAATGGCGAGAGGAAGTCGATTTTCCTTATGAATTTCAAGAAAGATCCTTTGCGAACCTGATTAATAATCCATCCCTCGGGGATCCCAGGTCGAAATCTAAAAACCTGAGCCTTTCTTTTTTTTGTTCTTCCTCCCTGGTCACTCTCCTCGGTGACCGAACGGCAGCGGACATCGCTCTCTCCGTCGGGTCGATCACCGAAGGCTCCGCAGAAAAACGGCTAAGGGAAATTAAGATCGGATAACCTGCCTCGAGGCAGCTTAAAAACCCGGGGAGGGAAATGCGCTGCAGCGAAAAAGCTGCGAAATTCGATTTGAGCGAACATTTCGATTGATCGGAATGAAAGTAACGCGATGTGGCATATATTCCGTCTGCGTTTGCTGCTGCATCGCTGACGGTGCTGACGGAGTTAGCGACTAGGCGAATTTTCGAAATTTCCGAAAAGCGTTTTACAAAGCAGCAATTCGATAAAAAACATTTTTCGCAATCTCCCGGATTTTAAGCTTTCGTTCGGCGTTTTCTCTCTGTACCTGAATCGTTTTCCTTTTCGACGCTTACGGAAATGACGTGGTCATTTTCAAACGCATTTGCTTTAAGGATACCTGGAGCGAAATTCCACGCATTGCTTCACGCGCTGGAACGCTGGAAAAATTTTTTTTTTTTCAAAAAATTTCTTTGCCCTAGCGAAAATCAGGTTCAGGTTTAATTCTTAACTGTCTAAAATGCTCAACCTGAGTTTTTAATGGGAAATCGGGAAAACTCCGCTTCGAATACCTTTCTGTTTTCCAACGGATAAGTTGTCCCGTGGAAATATTGTCCAGATCCAATATTCCTGGTTTCGTTCTTTCCACTCCGCCAAGCCCGAAAAAATCGGTCTGGGGTAAAATAAATTGTTGAGCCCTGCAGCAAATGAAAATGCAGTGCGTCCATTTCAACGGAACGTTTCGATTGTAAATTTAAAACAATTTTCCCGGTACATTTTTGCATTATCCGTAAATCACGAATGAAACCGATATAACGCGCCAGGTACAAGTGATACGGACATTTGCACCGGTTTCGCATGTCGACATCGATCTAAACAGAAAATATAAACGGTTGCCCTGGAAATACACGTTCGTTGGGAAACGTTTGCCCCGGCTGCAGGATTTCGAATCTTTGCAAAGAACTGGAGGATTTGGTTGCTCTGACGTCCCGCGAGATGCAAAACCGAATCTCGACCCGATCGACTGCAGCAGCAGCAGCTTTTTTTTAATTCGAAAGCGCTGCAGCACGCATCACCGTGAATTGTCCGTCACTTAACTTTCCCCTCTGACGTTTGAAAAATCTGAAAGTTTTTTTTTTTTTTTCGATCGCTTCAAATATTTTCGGTATGCCGACAGCATTTTTGTTTGTTTTCCACTCAAAAACCACCGCTTGACGGTGCAGCGTTACGACAAAGTGCCGCAGGGATACCTCGATTGCGGTATTTTATGAATTTTCACCGGTTTGCGTGCGCATTTTGATGACATCGTAAACAAAAAAAAAAGAAAAAGGCGGAAAAAAAGGAACGTTCTCGGCTTGATTTGATTGCGCGTGCGGGGAATTGGCAGTCCGGAAAAACCGACAGCATTTTTGACGAACATCCCCTTTTACGCTTCTGCAGCAAACGCCTAAGTCTCACACGGAGAAAATTCATTTACATAGGATGCGAATCGAGTTAGAAGATTCATAAGTTCACATTTAAATAAAGTGCTATAAACAAATTTTTTACGAGTAAAAGATACACAAGTAAAACTGCTCCTTCGTATTTAACTCCATTCGCATGAATTAAAATATTTAATTGAAATTTCAATTTCGTTGAGAAAGCTTAAAAATTAACGGTTGCGGATCCTGCCACAATTTAACGTGAAATTTTCTTACGTTCGCCATCTTTCACCTGTACAAGTAAAGAATCATTCATTTGTGTATCTAACTAATCGGTAAATTTTCTTTCGCGATTAAAATAACGAAAATAGCAAGCGCCATGCAAAATCAGGTTCGCGTCCAGTTCGCGCACGTGGAGGATTTTCGGCTGGTTCCACGTCTTCGGTGGAAATGCTGACGGGTGATTTTCACCCAGCAGTACACCTCACCGCTTTCCCGCGCTTTTCTCGTATGCCGCTTATTGCATATATATATAAATATATATATACACAATCGCATATAGATTCGGTTCATGGAGTAAATTCGGCTTTAAACTGCTCTGACAGATCATTATAATCATATTTTTATTGCATAAAAAGTTTTTATTCTAATTAACAGCGAATTTTTTCGGCGAATGCCAGGATAAATTATTATTGTAGGGACAGCATTAGAAATAACTTTTGTAATAAATTTAAAAAAAAAAAAAAAAGGAAAAAGAAATCTCGCTGAAAGGATAATTAAATGTTTATTAAGAAGAGACTAAAATTTTACTTTATTAAAAATCACGAAGCGAAACTATTAATTAAACATATAATAATGTATCTAATGACCGAATCCGACGGAACATTCTTTTGTAATGATATTAATGCATTTTTTTATTTTTTTGAAGTTATTTTTTTTTTTCCTTTTTATTCCGAAAAGTATTCGGATGTGTTGTTTGCTGCGGGAGGATTATTCTATCGTAAGGTGCAAGGTTCGATACAAAGGGAATTAACTGCTTTGATTGAAAATGTTTAAACGTGACACATTTAAAAAATACAGTTGATGGAAACGCATAAATTTTTTTTTGAATATAATTTGAATAATGAGAGATGACTAAGCCGGAATATTAATTACCAGTCACACCAAAATATAGTGAAAAGTTAATATCGGCAACTGAAACAAAATGAAAGTTTTTCTTGTACGCCTTCAGCTCTTGATGCTGCAGAGTAAATCACTTTTTCCTGCAGATTTATTGACGCACCTTTTTTTATGGGATTTCCTTAGAATTTTGTAAAATTATAAATGTTTCACGTTGACTTTATCTGTGCTCTGGCGATTGCGCGTTGAGGAGCAATCAAAAGGCATCATCAGCGAACGGTGAAAAAGAAATTTTTAATTAAATAAATAAACTGCAAAACGTCAAAAGAATATTTTTAATGGTTCGGTGCAAAAACAAATGAGATGGACTACATCCAGAGAGAAAGACATTAAAAATTTTTTTATGCACTGAACGTACAAATCACGCATGCGGAAAAGCGCACTAAATTCGTGTTATGTTACGACGATGTATTTTGTAGATAAAGATGAATATTTTTACCACGTTGATGCAATTAAAAGATGTAAATGAAAAAATTAATTTACAAATGGTAATTAAATGAATTGGATCTTATTAATAAATGACCAACCGTAATATTTCCAATTAATCGTAATATTAGAGTAACTATAAAAAATATAAATATTTTACTAATTGAAGAGTTTTGCAATATATATATATATTTTTTTAAATGCAATTTATAAATAATAAATTTGCAATATATCAATTTTGCAAGCGTTTTGCATATATATATGGAATTCGAATTTGTACACGTGTTTCCAAATGGTTTCCAAACTTTATTGCACAGGAACGAGATGACTTTTCCACGTGCAAAACTTTGGTTTTGCTGCTGTTTATTCAAGTGGTATATTTAAGATCGCCGTATAAAAATAAATGCAGATAACGATTCTCAACGAGAAATTATTTCTTTTTCCTTTGCAGAAACCTAAAGTTGGGTTCAGGCCGGAAAAATGAGAAATGAATCGGGACAAGACCCGAAAAACGAGAGTTTTACCTTACGTTATATTTTATAAAGGCAAAACACGATCTGGAGAGAAAAAGAAAAACGAGGTAACGTTTACTGTTGCCGCAACAAACGACGATTTCCTTTCGTCAGCAACAGCGAAGCAAGAAATAGAAAAAAAAATATATATTAAACATATATTAGAAAAATACGAGCATCTTATGTTTCAATCACTTGAACATTGACAGAATGAAATTTTTCCCCGCCGACTAAATATTTTGCTTCGAACCAAAAATTTTACCTGTAAATCAATTCTCGAATGCTGTCGCTTGGACAGAAACATCCGAAAGTTAAGAATTTTCGAAACCGATTCAAAAAACTTTCATCTCGCCTTGATTCCTGTCGACATCGAAATTGCTCGCTCCATCGCTGTAAAATTTCGCTCGGATGTCACGGACGTGCGCTGTCGAAGGAATCAGTTAGGTTACGGGGCCGAATCGATCGCTTACAATCGCATAATCAGCTCTTGTGAAAACTAAAAACACGCCCCCCGGGGGTGTGCCGATAACACCGGGAATGGGATTTGCGTGCCGGCAGAATGCCTGCACGAACGTCGGTCGTGAACGTCTCGAGCGATTGCTGCGGAACCGGCTACAGAGCGGAGGAATTAGATATTTTCACATTTTTAATGCCGGCCTAATAATAAAAGATAAAGTAATTAAATACTCGAGATAAAAACAAAGTTTTTGCTGACGTCCCGGAGGCGGAAACCGAGGAGGCGACGTTCCGGGATTTCTGAATTTGCGGATCGATTATGTGAAAAGTCGATAAAGACAAACAAAGATTTTGAATAACAATAATTAAAATATGCAAAGGAGTCCAAAATGAAGGAAGCACAAATTCGCGAAAGAAAGGGATTCCCTCGTCTCCAGCAGCGGATCGACGTCGTTCTCCAGTCTGCCCGGGGCTTCCCGGGCATTATCCAGTCAGCTTTCCCTCGCTGCTGTCGAAAGCGATATCGCAGGTGAAAGGAAAAAGTACAAATAACTTTCCCAACGTCACGCCTCGGCATTAACACGTTATTTTTCATCGCCGGTGTTAAAAACTCTCATTTAAATCGAATTTCCGGATCCGGCGGAAATTTCATTTCGGCAGGTTCCTATTTCCGCACGTTAAATTTTTATCCGGCTAAAACCCGGTCGGGACGTCCGAAGGTGTTCCCTTCGGAAAAACGTCCAAAAAACAGAGTCGGAAATTTTCCGGAGGTTGAGGATCGCGGCTTCTTCGATCCGATTTCTGACGAAAATTCGGGCGGGCGCGTCTCAGGCACAAAGCCTCACCGGAAAATTCGGCATCGCCGGTAATTTGAGCTTCCATCCAGCGAAACCCTCATCCAGCACTTTACGGAGCAGAACAATTGTTGTAAATTTCAAAGGAGGAAAATATCGCGAAGGCTCCGAATTTCTTTTAATGAACGGCTCGGGTTTCGCTTACTCTTCCGACAGCAAAAAAAAAAAAAAAAAACGTTAATGGCCACCGTCAGAATTACTTAGGATTGAAATGTTTGTCGGATCAGGACTGCATCTTTCGAAATCTTCACAAATTTCCCCCATCCTAAAGCGGGGAAATCACTAACTTCAGAAACTGCGACAAAATCGTAAATTTACACTCGACCGACAGGAGAAAATAAATAATTTTTGATCGATGGAAGCCGGTGAGACAGATATATGGAACGGGACATTTTGAAGAAGGATGTCTGCAGCGCGAACGTCGTAAATCACAAATCACCGAGCCGACAGTAAAGGGCTTTCCGACACGAATCCTGTTGGGTTGGGTTCACATCGTAAGATGCTTCGATTAAACGGCAGGTTCGTTGCAGTTGAGGATTCGCGTCGGAGTGCAGGGAAAATTGAAGATGTCTTCAATTTTTTTTTTTTTTCATGCACGAACTACCAACTTCCTTTGAAAAAGTCCTTTTCCGGTTCCGCAATGAAAATGAATGCTGCAGGAGTATCTTTTGAAATGTAAAAGTCCCGAATCTAGACGATGAGATAAGCCTTTGCCGAAGACAAAGAAAGGAGAAAATGTAAAAGCTTCCAGAGGCGAATTTCCGGGGATCCCAATTCGATGGAGGCATCGCATTTCCACAGCATCACTCCAGGATCGTCGTAAAAGAAAATGGCGAGAGGGTGCCACCCCCCCAACCCCAACCCCCTCATTTTAGGAGCGCGCTCTTCCTCTGGAGGCTCCAAATGCCCGCGAAGGAAATTCCGACCGCAAATCGAATTTCCGTCAGTCCCATCCAGGCATTTTCCGGTCTTCGCCGGGCAATTTTCCGCAGCCATCTTTTGAATCGATGATTTTAGACCGCAAAAAAAAATTTTCCTCGGGGCGCAACCCGCGGGAAATGACAACCGGAGCCGGCGATCCGGAACGCGACCTGGAAAATTTTCGGGGCGATTAAAAAAAAAAAAAAAAAAAAATCCGAATTCATCGGCGGTCATTTCGCTGACGAAAACCCGCAGCGGCAAACGCGACCGAAATTTTTTTTTTTTTATTTTTATTATTCAGAAAGGGAAACGTTCACTTTCAAAGATCGCTGACGTCCCTGCAGGAACGTCAACATCCTCTAAGATTTTGGTTTGTGGTATTTTTCAGTAAGGAAAAATGTCGGTAGCGAAAATGAACTATATGGAAACCTTTTTAAGGTTTCGACTGCACGAATGTATTCGGTGCGATCTTTTTCATTCAGCGTGGTTCAAACAATGCGAAAATTTTCGAAAAAAGCTTTTATCACTGTGACGCGCTCCGCTCCTGTATTTATTTACGATTTTCTTTTCGTACAGAGGCCGGAAAGAAAAATATTAATTCAATCGAATGTTGCGGCATGTACGAACCTCAGTTTGCGGATTAAACATCCCCTATGGTTGGGGGAATCGGGGATGAAAATCAGATGAAATTTTCCCATGCAACCTTTCGTCTGGCGCGGAAAAGTTTGAAAACGAGAATCGGCCGTTTTTCCGAACGCACGTTTCCGAATTGTACGTGAAACACGAGACCCCGGGGGTGCACGTGGAGCGGCAGAAAGGAGCTTCGGTTCTGCAGGGATGGTTTATTCACCGCGCAATCCGATCGCCGAATGCCCATCTCAAGTCTGCGCTCTCCTCTGGACACTCTGAAGTCTAAGCAGCATGACTCTACATCAGCTTCCCCCCTGATGGG